>VOQK01013439.1:11721-23232 GCA_015052645.1 Benitochromis conjunctus
CCGCAGTGTAATCTATACTGCAGTTCATGTTGGTTTCACAAACTCTGTAATCTTTAAGTAACTAAAATCATACAGGCGCTTGATGTATAAATCCATTAAAATAGCCTTTCTTTCCATCAACAAAGACCTGTCAACTGCTGTGACGTAGGCTAGTCTGGTTTTCCTCTCCTGTGTAAGTGTTATTTAGAGTGATGGAAACCACTAAATATGTTTATGGTTTCTACTTCTTCTTACCAAAAATGATATTATGTAGGGTGCATTTATGCAGCAGACCCAGATAAAAATAACATATATTTATTGTGCTCTTCCTCCCCAAACCACTCAGTGTTTGTGGAACTCGATTGCTTTAAGTAGCTGTTTTCAAAGGGCCGGCAGGGAGGAACACTAAGGATTGTTCCCTTTTTTTACTTGTGGATAGAAGGTGAGAAAATGTGGAAATGCAAAATAAATGACAAGTAAATGTTATGTGGCCAGGTGGTCAGATTGGCCCGTATAGATTCAAGGAACAAAATGACATTTGAGCAGTTTTTTGAAGCAACTGGTGAGCAGACTGAGGAGAGAGGTTCAGCACCAGCGCTGAGCGGAGAGGAACGACTGAAATGCCAATTTGATAATGAGGAGAGTGGTGTCTTAATCCCTTCTGAGCCACAGTAGGTTTGAATTTTGTTGTCATTTATTCAACTAGCATGATGTAGCAGTCTTGATAGATCATTATTTTTCAATGCCAGGACAAAGACTGTGCTACAAAAAGAAACTGCGTGGGCGACCAAACCACTGTTTCTCTCCATACAAGTGCAAATTAGGCAAAACACCTTTTTGTGTTCCTCTGTCTCCATAACAACTCCTTTGTTCTTTAAGCTTTTGAAACTGGCTTCCTATGATTAAAAATGGCAACTTGAAAATTCATATCGAGGCACCCAACACATGCATGTCACTAAACTTTACAGCGATCACATAAGACTGGAGAGGACATGGCAGAGGAACTGAATTAAATCAAATTATGTGTCTCCAAAAGTAGAGTCATTAATATTTACCCAATACTCTGTCAGCACAGTATATGTGCAAAAATAACACGTCAGGTTATTTAGGTTTTGGGGTTGGTTGATATGGTCAGTGACAGAAAATGACCTTAGTCAATCATGAATGGACAAAAGAACCATCTTCAGCATAGAAGCCAGGACTGAATCACAAACAGAATTATTCCAATGCATTAATCCGTTAATACATTATTTTAACTTTCAATCTTTGTTTCAAATGCTGAGTTTAGTATATTTAAGGATTAAAAATAAGATAAGACTTTATTGGAAATTTGTGCGTTACCATCCTGTGATCCAGTGTAGACAATGGCTATCCGGTCCTGCAGCTGAACTAGCACTGGACACGGGTCCCCTGACTGCCTCGGGTGGAAGCAAGCATCGAAGGTGTTTGGGAGGATAGGGCAGAGAGTCAACACAGTCTGGTTATCTGGGAGGATTTTAGAGTCTCTGAGAGTTAGACGAGAACAAGAGAAGCCAAGCAGGAAAGATAAGGGAGGGAGAAAGATGTGACCGCCTCCGCCAGAGCCAAACGAGAAGAGCGTGTATATACAGCAAATACTGTATATATGTCTATATGTATATATTAGAGATGGCACGATACCACATTTGTATGTCCAATACTGATATCATAAATTTGGATATCTGCAGATACCGATATGACTCTGATACAGTCTTTTTATCATCAATAAAACTGTTTTTTATGTCTCGCTGTATTTTGTATAAGTTCATACTCAAGTTTTAAAAAACTACATACAATGACTATAAGGAGTCAAACTTACATTAATATAAACTTAGGTAGGTGTGTGTGTGTGTGTGGTGGGTAATGTTTATGATGCTGGTTTTGATTTCTTCTCTTTCTATAATCAGCAGTGATTTGGCGCTGTTGTCACTTAAGAGAATACTGCACCGTCTGTCATGTTTCATGATCACAAAGCACCAATGTGGACGGTTCATCGTCTCTGCCACTTAGACAAAAGTGTCCCATCACACAAAGACCATGTGCTCATCTCAAAATGTGACATTTTGGATCCATTCCCATTTGACTGTTTTCCTGCACCAACAATTCTTTATATTTGCCAGTCTGTCTGAATTCACCTGTTTTTTTAGTTGAACAGCTGAGTTTAATTTGATCTTATTCTATTTTTTCCAAAACACACGCAGAGCTTTTTTCTGTGTCTACCTGAAAATCCTGAAGAGCTGGTCTATCTCAGAGTCTCCGTGAAACAAAGGCTTCTTAGTAGCAAGTTCTGCAAAGATTGTTCCAGTGCTCCAAACATCAACAGGGGTTGAATATCGGGGTGAACCCAACAGGACCTCTGGAGCCCGGTACCAAAGAGTGACCACCTGGGAACACACAAGCAGGGTATAACTGGCTGTTTGTGACCATTTTACATTTACAAACCATTTAAGTTGTCTGGTGCCCGTCATTCTTTTCAGCACCACCTCACATGTCTGTTTTATACTTATTTTCTCATTCTGACATATTTATTAACACAATTGATCTAACAAACAAACAAAAACAGTGTGACATAAGTTATATTTTTCACTGTAAAAACCATAAACACATTTAATGAATCATTTTCATAACTTTCTAACTTGTACATTTTCAAAACTTGTGCACAAATTTTGTGAGGTCAAGTTTATTAATGTAGCACATTTCCAACACTCTGTGCTGCACAAAGTGCTTCACAATGTAAATTGCCACTGAAATACATAAAATGCACAACAATGACGTAGTAAAAAAATAGGAGAGAACAAAAATAAGAGACTTTTAGACTTTGCCACTCGTTTGATTTCTGATAAGAAAACTATTCAATCAGAGAGTTGCTGAATGAAATACAGTTACAGTTTGAGGAAAAAGTAAAAGAAAAGGTTTGAGCTACACCCCAAGAGTTCTGTGCAAAGATTCTTACCTCATGGGTGTAGACCCTGACAGGAACACCAAAGGCTCTGGCCAAACCAAAGTCTGCCAGTTTAATTACTCCCTTGTTGTCAATCAGCAGATTCTGGGGTTTCAGATCACGATGGAGCACCCGGCGACAGTGGCAGAAGTAAATGCCCTCCAATATCTGGTAAAGGTAGCTCTAAAAAGTGTTGGAGAACAAGCACAGGACAGATCTTTAGATGATTAACCAGCAGCCAAACGACATAAAAAACATGAAAGTAACATCAAATTTGTCATTTCCAAACCAGAGTTGCCTTTAGTGTGTGTGTGAAGTTTATTTTTACGCAATGTGAAGTTTGTGACTAAGATTTTTATGTTACTCTACATGCTTCTTTTTACAATATTGTAAAATCCAACTACATACCTGGTTAATAAGGTTAATAAGTGTTGAGCTGTTTCAAAGTTGTTTACTACAGTAGTTTATTTTCAGCAACAGAGCGCCACCATGTTTCTTTCCACCAAGTCTCGTGGGAACAGAATCATCTGCCAGCGTTGGCCTTTTGTTTGTTTTATCATTTAAGTAGTCAATACTCTCAAATTTCAGATGGTGATTTAATTACAGGCTCATTTTTAATGGTCTTTAATATTATTTGAGCTTAGTTCAAACCTTGCCTCAGACTCCAATGTGCAAACACTGTATAAGATGATTTTCCTGTTTTCACTAATAGAAACGAAGCCAACAGCCGTGCCAAGTTCAACCACATGACAGGTTTACTGCCAGAGCCCGTCATTCCTTTCAGTGTTGTGGAAACGACACACTCTTCACTGGTGAGAATAGTTACGAAGCCTTCTTCTTTATGGATGAGAAATACGCATTTTGAACTGACAGGGAGCAGGCACACGTTGGGCTCAGCCTCTTAGTTCCAGTGAAAGGAACTGTCAATGCTTCAGCAGACCAAGACATTTTGGACAAATTTCATGCTCCCAACTTTGTGGGAACAGTTTGGGTATGGCCCCTTCCTGTTTCAACATGACTGCACACCAGTGCTCAAAGTCCATGAGGAGACCTGAGTACTGAGATGACCCAATAGGACACATGCAAAACTGCAAACCAGGACTTTTCATCCAACATCAGTGTTTCTGGAAGAAGGGTCAAAAACACATTTGTAAACCTGGTGAAATGTTAAGATTAAGAATGGAACGTCACTCAAATTCATGTGAGTGTGAAAGCAGATGAGTAAATACTTTTGGCAATATAGCGTATGAAGTTTCATACCCATGTTTCATTACCTGAGAAGGAAAAAATGCTAAAGACCAACATCTGAATAAAATATCATGCTCTTCCTCCTAACCTCAAACCTCATCCTTTGACCTCGCGTACCAAAGTTCAGGATATATTTAATAAGTCACATCAGTATTGCCGTCATTGGACAGAAGCGAGTTTCGCTGACTCATCAACACAATGGCCACCGTATATTGCATAGATTATGCACCTGATTTGGGAGGGTTAAGAAACTGACTCCAGTTCACTGCAGTCCACTCATTTTGCACACTGTAACTTTAAGAATTTGACTTATGAATTATGTAATATATTATCTGATAACTTAACCCATCTTGGATTTAAAAGCTTCGAGTTCAAGCAACTATTGCTGCACTGAATTAATGTAATACTTACCTTGACCAACATAGAGTCCATGTACTGGCCAGAGGGGATGGAGTCCAAGTATTTCTTCAGGTCCATGGACAGGAACTCAAAGATGAGGTAGAGACGAGATTCTTGCATTAGGACATCTAGGAGTCTGGTATATGACAACATACATAAACACAAATACACACAAGTTCATACTTTATGTATACATTTTCTCATAGGATGTGACTGAGCAGCAATTATTTGACCTTTCCCAGCACTCTGCACAAGGAGAAGTCAAGACTGAAACTGTTGTTCCTGCAGAAACTTCTAGGATGCATCCGTTCTATACGGTGCTGTACATATAATACTTCAAACTGAATAAACTGATAGGATTTTAAGATTAAAAAAAGAGAATTTGAAAGCGGTGCCGTCTTTAACATAGAGAGCTCACCGTACAACATTGGGATGCTTCAGCTCCTGGAGCAGAGAGACCTCTCTGACAGCCGTGCTGGGAACCCCCTCCTCCTCACTCTCCAGACGGATCTTCTTCATAGCCACAATTTGCCCCGTTGCCTTGTGCTTACCTTTATACACAACCCCATATGTACCTGGGGGGAAAATGCGACTATGAGCACTTTAATGAAATGCACTGGGGGCTACGGTTCACGCTTCTAAATGGTGGACATACATTACTTGTTTGGTTAACAAAGTAATTCTTGTCAAAAGAAAAGTGACACTAGGACAACCTCATAACCATGAGAGTGTTGAGCAAACAGAAATTAAAAGATGCACACAAGAAACCTTTACAGCACACATAATGTAACTGACACATTTTTGAAGTATCAACATTTGTAGAATTTTGTTTGAATAATTCAGATGAACCACACATTAAAACCAACCTTCTCCAATTTTCTCTATTTTCAAGTAGTCTTCCATTATTGCCTGAAAGGAGGAGGGAAAAAACAGGCTGTAAGTTCCGATGATGTGCAGTCGTTTCATCCCATTTCTATTAGCTTACACACGCACCTATTCATTCGTTTAGTGTCGATATTAGGTCAGATCAGCCTTTTATTTAAAAATGAACTATAAAACAAGCCTATCACTATCTAGCACTAACTTGTACGGAAATCATTAAATCTGAAAATCATGTCACGTTAATTCAACCATTTCCAGAAATCTACATAGGCCTTTCCTCAGAACACAGAGTAGGCTATTTCAAAATACGAACACGGAAGTAGTTGACGTTAGTTTTGTTGTCTTAAGCACGTTTTCCGTCGCTCTTTTCACTCGTTTCAGTAACTACGAATAGTCAGATATTAAATTAGCTTTTCTGATTAACGACCAAGAGAGGACCACTAACGTTAGCTTAACAAAGTGTTTAGCCATCAAAGGCACCTTTTTTAATGTCATGCAAACTGTTAAGACACGCTGTGTCGGGCGTTCATGGTCCGCATTAGCTAAGGAATCCTTTAAATCTAACCTTTTAATTTCACTTATATAAAAAAAATTACCTGTTTGTGCCTCGTTTTTTACAGACACGACAAACTGCTGCTGGACTGGACCGCTCCCGGACTCTTTTGAAATGACTGGAGTGCAGCAGCAGATTAAAACGGGCCAATGAGCTCACGGAATGTATATTCAAAACAGCCAATAAGAGGAAAGGAAGGCTGTCATGTGGGAAGAGCGGGCGACAACCCGCCGATGTCTTTGGGAGTATTCACTGGTGCTGGGATATTTAAGTGCTACCCACTTCTAAGAACCCATTGAATTACATACTATTTATTTATAAAGTTAGTTTTAGTTAAATTAAATACGTATTATTGTGCAGTTTGTAGATTTCACAGATTACGTATAACTTCTACAAAAATAGCCTACATTTACTTCTTGTGTCTTGTTATAAATTTGATGTCGGCTACTTTATCAAGATAAATGCTCAATTACCTTAATTTGTTTTACCATATTAATATTAATTTTGATGTATTAGCAAGAAGTGCATTTATAGTCGCTAGTCTGACACATTTGTAGTTAGTTTTGCTAAGTGAAAAAGTGTAATATAGGCTACATATGTCTTTCAGAAATTCATAATATCTATAACTATCCTAACTTTATGTTAATGGCCCTGTACTATCCATTAATAATGCATTAAGGAAGGTAAGTTTCAGTAAGTAAGGAAGTAACAATACCTAAAGTTGAGAAAAACCTGAGACTGGTTTAAGTGTTGAAAGCAGATATGTGCTTGCACCACTTGTTTCCTGGTGATCATTAATAAGAATGCATGTTTATGGCACTTCTGTATTGACTTCACTTTTCAGATCCTGATGCAATATATGCATATTATAATGTGCATGGCTCAAGCCATGCCTGTCTGCTAAAACTGCTAAAAATCACTTTGGTACCCACTTTAGGACAGCAAACCATGCCAACTCTAAACATATAACACCGTGCAGACATGGATCAATATTCTATATATAATATTCAATGTTATACATCAAAATATTTTTCTATTTCCTGAGACCCCATGAAGACAATACACATGGTCCATTATGATCTGGGCGCTCTCCAAGGCAGATGGTATCTTTGGTAAGATGACAAAATGGGCTGCTTTAGAGAAACGATCAACAATGGTTAGTGTTATAGAATAGAATAAAATAAAATAGAATAATCCTTTAATTGTCCCACAGGGGGAAATCTGGTTGTAACAGCAGCAAAGCAACACATACACTAACAGAACAAGACACAGTAGAAAATATATGCAATCAAGAGGAATATATACAAAACAAGAAAGGTCTTGATGCATGCTCAATCATCCAGGTGAATAAATCCCAAAAAGTTGAACGTGTTCATCTGGACGTAGCGTTTTCAGTGGGAGAAATGTTTCGTCACTCATCCAAGCGACTTCTTAGATTGGTGGGCAGGGGTGGGGTGTGGGCGTATAGTGTTTGGGACACAGGAGGATCTGGTGACCGCCTCCAGGGGTGGCAGAGGGCCGCCAGTGGTTCTGTGGAGACTTCCCAGTTGTGGTCCCTGTGTACCAAACACCAGGCAGTAGGAGAGCACGCTCTCCACTGAGGAGCGGTAGAAGGCCAGCAGCAGCTTCTGGTCCAGGTTATTATTCCTCAGGACACGGAGGAAATGCAGCCCCTGTTGGGCCTTCTTTACCAGGGCGTGTGTGTTGTGGGTGCAGGGGATATCAGGGGAGATGTGGGTGCCCAGAAAGTGTACCTTTACACCGTCTCTGTGTAAAGTGGCTTTGACCTTTGTGGTTGGTGAGGGCTTGGATGCCTCTTCACACCTGGTGAGGGTTGTGAGGAAGCCCTTTGTCCTCCTCCTGTAGGCCTCCTTGGCCTGTCTGATGTCCCTGTTCAGGCTGTAAGCCATGCCAACCTCTTATACACTGTCCCTCAGCCTGAAGGCTGAGTTACATGTTCTGATCAGAGCCTGTACTTCACTTGTCATCCAAAGTTTTCCGTTAGAAAAACCTAGATGCCTTTAGTCACTGTCACATTCTCTACACAGCACTCAATGTAGAAAAGAACAGAGTGAGTGAAGGTCTCCAGGTCCTGTTGTTCAAAGGAGAACCAGTCTGTCAGATCAAAACAGGAGGAAAGCATCATCTGACTGTGTTTTAATGACCTGGGTGCTTGGAGGCTTTTTGTTCCTGAGGCAGATGTAGGCACGGATGAGAAGCAAGGAGGGGTGGTCAGATTGTCCTAGGTGGGGGAGGGGTGTCGCTTTGTTGGGATGCTTGATGTTACTGTACACATGGTCCAGTGTCCTATTCCCCCTGGTAGTACATTTAACACGTTGGTGGAATTTGGGGAGTATAGATTTCAAACCAGAGGACACTCTGAGGTCCTGCAGTAATGCTCCAGTCAGTGGCTCTAACTTTGTCCCAGACTGTACACCATCATCAGTATTAATGCATCAATATTATGCAGGTGGTTTTGATGGTATTGCTTGTTTATGTATTTGACCATATTAGAAGGCTTGAAGGCTTATTAGATCACATTGAGGTGGTAGAGCAAGTTGACTACTCAATCCCTGGCTCTTTCAGCATCTTTCAAAATATTCTTGGGTAAAATACTGAACCCCAATTTGTCCCCGTGTATCCATGCAAATGTGTATGTAAATGCTACATAAATTGCTTAGACATAGATAAGGACTGTATGAACTGTATGGGTGGACAAGAAACATTCTTTGAGTGTTCAAATTGAGTTGAAAGGCAATAAGGAAAGGAGATAAGAAAATAGGTTCCATTCTATTTATCATTCATAAACGTGGCTAGAGTGTGTCACATAAAACACCTTTACAGTTATGCATTGCTTTTGTTTTTAATTATAGGAGTTACATGGCATATCTGACTTACTGCTGGGCCAACTGGTCCTGGGGGTCCTGGTGGCCCTGGAGGACCATAGATCTAAAAGCAGGGTATACGCAGTTTTCAAAAATAGTTTTCAGTTTAAAAAGTATTGCTTATAAGGCACTGACAAGCAGAAAATTATAAAACTGAGTTTATAAATAATCCTTACCGATTCTAACCTTCCTCCATCTCCAGGTTCGCCTTTTGGACCCTGTAACAGTATGTGGGAAAGACATAGGGATAGAGTGTTCATGATATATTTTCACATTTTACAAAACTATTACAGGGCATCTGTGATTTCATACTGCACTTGTGTGACTTGATACTGCACTTGGAGTACATACAACAGCATTTCACTACCTCCCAGCCACCTGGCCAACCATCTCTTCTCCCTGCCAGGTCAGAAACTGTATCCAGAAAGATGCAGCTTGAGAGGCAACACTGCATACCATCGTACCACAGAAACCAATTTTTAGGGGAAAATTAACACTATGATTTCAGTGTATTATAAGGTGACTTAGTTATGCTTGGGACCTTTTGCCTACTTTGTTTTGCATTTTGTATGTCTTACTATCAGACATCTGTTGCATAATCCAAATCTTATACAGCCAGTCTCACCCAAGTCGTGAAGGTCGACAAGGTTTCTAAGTAATACACTTAATTTGTGCTGCAACAATTCGTCAGCATAATTGATGACCTCGACTATAAAAATTTGTCGTCGCGTAATTTTATCGTCGATGCGTCATATACTAATATCACGTAAATGTGGTTTTGTAACTCTCATAGGAAGCCATGGGGGCAGTATCACCTCTATCGTCTGCCAAGACGTCACTTAATACTAACAAAGAAGAACAAATAGTGAACGGTAAAACAGAAGGATGGAAGAAAAGGGAAACAGGGATTTTAGAATATCTGACAGCGTTTCACACAAAACAGAAGCGCAATCGGGGTGTGCAAGGTTGAGATGGTTTGGATACGTCCTAGAGGTGGGTGGATCGATCCAAATATTGATAGTATCGATACAAATAGTTGTTCTGATATCTGATTGATACTAACACTGTAGGATAGATACTTCAGTATGTGGAGTTCAGTATGTGGCCCAACTAAATACATTTTAATAAATAGATTACAATAATTTTTTTGGGGGGGAAATGAAAGATATACTCCAAACATTAAACACAAACATTAAAAATATGTCCCAGCATTGAGATATTCCAAACAATCTGTATTTCCCCCCAGTAAATTTGTTAGAAAAAAGTTGTTCTGATCCACCAAATATGGCATCAGTTAATTTTTTGCAGAGAATTACAACTTACAATCTTTGACACTCTCGGGGTCTCTTCCAAGTCTCTAATTAGATAAGAGTGTAGCCAGAAAGACCAAGACTTACCGTCTGGATAATAACAATGTGGGACAGTGATAATGTGGAACTTAAAGCTGGCATCACAGACAGTTGTGTGGTATAAGGTTAACATAGCCACTTACAGGTGATCCAGATGGACCCATGTCTCCCTTGGTGCCTTTGGGTCCTGGAAAGCCCATGACACCTCCCTCTCCTCTTGGACCTTCAGGACCAGCTGGGCCTGGGGGACCAGGTTCTCCAGGCTTCCCGCGAGGTGCCTGAAAATATAAGCTCATAAGTTGCTCCTCTTTATTGAATGTAAACAACAGAAATCTGTATTAATGAAATCTGTGTTATATCAAATCTATGGTGGCTAACTGTAATTATCACCCACACTCTTGGATTTTAGGAACCTCATAAAATCATACCTGACCAATAATATGGAGATAACATTACATTACCTTCTCTCCATCCAGTCCTGGTGGACCTGGTAGACCAACTTCACCCTAAGGACACACCAAGGTTGCATTACCAACTAGGCAAACGATACAACCGTCTTTGTTTACAATCATTTCATAGTTGCACATCCAAACCAATGTCAGTTTTGACTGAAAAATAAGCCTCTTTTAATGCAGCCTGTTTTTATGCAGAACTCTTGCATCTTTATCTGCAAATCAACATTTTTAAGCAATACCAGACTAGACATCCATGCTATTATGTAACATGTCACATTGGGTTGGCTGCAGGTAGAGCAGGTCATCTACTGATTGAAAGCTTGGTGGTTCAATCCCTGGCTGCTTCAGCTAGGGAAGTGTGTCAAGGCTAGAAGATCAAATAAAAGCCATTTATGGTCACTAATAAAAATGTCTTGCAATGTTGTCACACAGTAACAAATTACCATTACCAACGTCAATTTTACTACATAAGATTTTTAATTATCCACATGATGGACAAGCAGAGAAAAAGAATCAAAGATGCCTCTGTGGTTGCTTTCACACTAATCACCTACCCTCAGTTTGTGTAGAATACAGAATGAAAAAACTGAAACTATGGAGGAGTGTAAAATATGCACATAATAATAATAATGTATACTTTATTGATCCCGTAGGAAATTAGTCTCTGCATTTAACCCATTCACACTCAGTGAAGCCAGTGAAGCAGTGGGCAGCCACCAATCTGGCGCCCGGGGAGCAGTATGTGGGGGATGGTACGGTGCTCAAGGGTACCTCAGGGTAGCCGTTGGGTGGATTCGAACCG
>VOQK01013445.1:6812-21786 GCA_015052645.1 Benitochromis conjunctus
TTAATTCCTTCGTCCTTTTTCCATTCTGTGTCACTTGCCCTTTATGTTTCTTCATTTAAACCTTCCCCTCTTTCAGGCATGTTATATCTGAAATTGTAATTTGTCCTACCTAAGGATACTAATACCTTTATGCAAACAATCCCAGAGAAGAACTAATGCAACCACTGCAGACCGGACTTTTTTTTTTTTTTTATCACGCTAGGAGATGACTTAAAACCAATGCAGAACAGAAACAGTGACACTGGAGACTAGAGGGAGGCAGAATAGACAAGCTAATGTCTGTGTCTCAGCTGTGCAGCTGTGTGCTTCCTCTCGCCACATACAGCAACTAGTGGCATCCTCATGCATCTTTGCTTTGTGCAGTAAGATAGATCAGGGGCTGTCTCTCTGCCACCACCCAGATGGATGGCTAATTGTAATGGGAGCCCAGAACAGCTAACAATTAGACTCGAATGAAGATGGATGCGAACGAGGGGGTATGACAAGAGCAAAAAAGCACCTAGATTTGGGGGGGCAGAAGGCGGAGAAAGATACGAAAAGGACAGCAGATGCTGGAAAATGCACTTCCTCTCCTTAATAATTCCTCCTCCTCCCTGTTCCCCCATCTGCTCTCTCCATGTCGTTTAAGTACTGTAAAAGCTAATCTCAAATGGCTATCCCATTTTACTCTCAGTTAAACATAGCCTTATTCTAAGAAATGATCTGAGGAAGAACAGATTTTCTGTGAAACATAACCATTTGCTGATAATAAATGTGGAGGAAATGACATTTTGCCATAGTAAATGACCAGTAACACTTGCTAAATGGCTGGTTAAATGACAGAGAAGGTCATATGTCATTTGCAGTAAAGAACACTACATGTTACACAGATGGCAGTAATGGGCTATTAAAGGATATGGCATGCATAGGTAATTAATGGCTCTAGTTGGACATTAGAAATCAGACTTGTGAAAAGCAGTGACAGAGTAGTTTACACAATGATAATTATTCATCACCTGCTGAGGATAACATCTTTATTAAGTGACAGATGGCTCGATGGCAATCTAATGTGCAGAAAACATGTCAGTAGCAGTTCTTAAAAAGGTCAGATTTATCATCTCTTATCATTTTAGCACTTAACTTAAACTGGAAGTGCCTTTCATTCACTTCTGATCTATCTAACAATGTATACAGTTACAGAGATTGATGCTCATATTAAACACAAAAGGCCAAAGTTTCAAATAATCAGGTCAGTTTATATACTAGAGACGGACCGATCCGATATACAGTATCGGTCCGATCCTGATCTAAATTACTGGATCGGATATCGGGGAGAAATTAAAAATGTAATCCTATCCTTTAAATATCACAAAAGCACCTCACAAAACTTGCGACATGGCGTAACCCAGCTCATGACCTTAGCACATCGGAGCAGTATGCGTCACGTGATAGAGCGGCTGTGGCGTGCGAGACCTGTCGGCGGTCTGGAGTTACTTTAAACTCAAAGCATTTGGAGCCCCGCTACATGCTGCCAAACCGGCATTTCATCTCCGAGTCGGCTGTCCCAGAGAAGTAAAGCAAACGTGTAAGTTTGTGGCGGGGCGTGGTCGGCGTGTCGCTGCAGGGAAGGCGGACGCACCTGTGCTGTTATTCTACATGCCTCATTCACCCATTCATACAAGCACGCCTAAGTGCTTTCTAACTTCCATTAACACTCATTCATACTTTGATGCTGCATCAAAGAGTAACTTTACCCAAGTAGACTTTGGCATGCAGACTGGAGCAGCCATGGATTGAACGACCAGCCTCTTAATTAGTAGATGACCTGCTCTAGCTCCTAAGCTACAGTCGTCCCGATAGAGTTCGAGAATAAATACAATCAGCTGGAAGTGAGTATAATACATTGATATTAAAGCACAGCTGAGCGCTGGGCAATCAAAATGTAAACCTTACTACTGTCAAACGACCTGTCAGAGAACCAAAAAGTTTATTACAGCCTATATAGGCCTTAAAATATCTATTGTGGATTTTTAAGCGACGTAACCAATGATAGCAAAGATATGCAACTTTAAACAACAAATGTCACCCTCACAGGGGTGCAGTGAAAGACCCAGAGCATAACATTAGGATTTATGGCCCTGGACACATGTTTTATATGAAATTTTATCTGATGCTTAAAATTCCCTGAATCTGGTGTAAAGCTCGGCATTGCCTTTCTATCGAATGTTTAACAAGGCAGGCAGGAAAGGCTGCCTTACTTAACAACTATTTGGGAATGTGAAATCATTTCAACAACATCTCCCACTAAAGCTCGCACAATATGTAATTCAGGAGATACTCCATCGATTTTGAGAACAAAAGCTTAAATGCTAAGCAACACTTAATTCCATGTGCTAATTAAAGGCAGGGGTGGTGCAGACTGCATCTCCTAAATGCTCAAAAAAAAAAAAAAAAAATCACATTTGCAAATCTATCATCATCTTTGGCACTTAGACCTCGATCTTACCATAGTAATAACTCTCTCAAAGATTAAAGCATCCAGGTGCAATATCATTATGAAAGCACTGATAAGACGTTTTAGTCATGCTGTTATAAAAAGGAGAAAAGCTATCTATGGGATGTAGGGGTGCTTGAGCAAATCGCTGACCTCACGGCAGGCAAGCTAAAGAGATATTCGAGTGCCTGAAGGAGTCATTTAGTACTAGTTAATGAGAACAGCAATGTCATGCTACAGTGGTTTGTTGGTGGGTACTTGGAGAGTTATGGAGGTCTTGTACTGGGTGATGTTCGAGACACTGCACCACACTGCAGCTCAGAGAACAGCTAAGGTCACTCAGATTAAGGTCTGACAGGAAGTATGGCTTTTGCATCCAGACATGCACGTATATGCATACAGATGTGGATGGCACTTCTCACTCAAACAGATGCACATATGCAGACAGACACACACCTTCCTTCCAGCAAGCATCTCATCTGGGTAATAGCTATTTCAGGAAAGAACACAGCATCGGGACAAACACTGCCTCCAGCTCTACCCTCTGCCTATGCTCCCTCTGCTCACCCCTTCCCTCTGGCCTTCCTCCTCACTGCTCCTCTGCTCTTTCACTTTTCCTCACCTATACATTTCATCCTCTTAAACTGCTTTTCCGGCTAATTTTACGACTTTTCAGCCATCCTTCTATCCTATCTTTGCCTCTTTTCATCCTTGCACCTGCGGTCATGTCACCACGGAGGCTTGCTCAGCAGACAAGGTTACAGTTGGCTAAGACTGGGTGGTGGGCAGCCCACAGTTGCAGAACTTTAAACAGATTTAGAGAATGTGTGCTGAGATGGATTGCATTAATCACAGAGAGGGTGAGAGAAAAAGGCGGACAGGGAGGGGTTAGTGGTAATGGATGGAGGCAAGGGAGTAGAAATGAGTGAAAAGGTCTAACAAATAAGTGAAAGGGTGTGAGGGAAAAAGCCTTAGTTGGAGAGGTGTGAATGGCAGTGATGAGAGAAAGGAATGCACTCTGAAAATATGTGTCAGTGTGTGTACTGTATGTTTGCCAGCTCCAAATAAACCCACTATCTATCTCAGGAGAACAAAAATGGCCAGGTTTGCCCGCAAACTATGATTACTGGCCCACTTTTGTTTGTGAGCCAACTGATGCTGCTACCTAGGTTCGCTCATGGACACAGCACATCGCGATTTTATAAAGGTCTAAAGACTGGGCTGTTCACTCAAAGGAAGGCAGGATCTTTAAACCCATCTACCATTTAAGTTTCCATAATCTCGTTATAAATCTGTGTCTGAGTGTGTTTTATATTGCTACACTTACAAGGGTGAAATCTCACAACGATGGACTAAAAGAGAAAATTATGCAAAGAGGGGAAATTGCTGATATTCACTTCTTTGACAGGCTATCTTAGGATTTAGGAATTGGGTTTTTGGATGAGATTTGAGTAATGATAACATTTAGTTTGTGGATTTAAAGGACTACTTTGGTTTGAGGGAACTGATATTTTACATAATAATAAGAGCTCTTCCTAGGTGAACATAAAATTAATGCAGGCCATGGATATCTAGGGGGCAATGAAAAAACGAATTAACGTGGCTTTAAAACCTCTGAAAACCTTCCCTTTTCACCCTCAAATTACTGTAATATTGATAATTCAAATACACAAAAAGCCAAAGAATCTTTGTCTTTAGGACCGAATGTTTGTAATTTCATCTGATTTGTTTCACAGTGGGAGCAAAATTCGCCAACCGTAAGATGTTTAATTTTCACTCTGGTGACACTAATCATAATAACAATAATACTTTATGAAAGTTTTATACTGTAAGTTGTAGCCAGAGCCTTTATTTATGTTAATAAATCTCATACTAATGCAGAAGTTTGGCGTTAGAGATGGAAAATCATTTTTGTCTGGTGTTTATATAATCGATCTGTTAATAATGCCATAATAAATGTGGTTATTAATGATACATCCAAGTGAATAACACTTCCCAGAGTTTAAACCAGGCAACATCAAAATTAGTCTTATCATTGGTTACAACGACCATTATTACAAAATCTTTAAAAATGTAAACTGATCGAAAAGTTTTATTTAATCGATTCTTTTCCCAGGCGGAGAAATAAATCCCATTGGAATTGTGTCAGGAATTACATCTGGCATAAAAATCTACCAAATCTGCCACGGTGACCAATCCTTCTGAATAAAGGAGCAGGGAAAAATCTCTCAATGTTTTCACACATTTGCCCCTTTGTTTGGACTCCATCCATGATCGTTTCTATGCACTACCTATTAAAGTACATGTGAGAATGCAAAAGGCCAGTGTTGTCAGATCAGATGCTAAACAGTCCTTAACCTTCTAGTCCCCTAACATAAACTCCATGTAATGTCCCATTGTGCTGATTTGAGCTGATGTGAGAATAGTGCAGTAATTGACCAGGAGCAAGCGGTCGCCCTGTGTCTCTTGTCACTCTCATGCTCTGCTGAGGCAGTCTAATCCAAACCTGGCTGACACATCCTATCTCCCAGCGTGCGTCATGTGAGAAAAGAAAAATCCAGACAATGTTCTATTCTGATTCTTGCAGCATTTCATGCGTCACAACAGCTTACATCACCATGACACCTGTCGAAAGGGTTTGCAAAGTAACGTTTGGAGCCAGAGCCTAACTTTGCTGTCGATGTGATCGCTGCGAAATTTGTAAAGTCAAGATTATTACAGTCACGTTTGTTTGGCCAGTCTCACACGTTTTCACTCAGCAGCACTGCGGCTGTCCTGAGGGAAAATTTTGCAGTGGCTGTTCGAGACCTCTGAGTTAATGAGGGATATTATACCAGATGTTCCAAAACTGTTTTCTGACCCTAGGTGGCTTATGAAATTGGCCTACATATGGCTACCATATTAAATACACTCAACAACCTTAGCCCGTCCACAGATCAATTATGAAAGTCTTGGATCTGCTACATTTATTTAAAAGAATAAAAAAAAAAAAACACCCGTGGAGAGTAATCGAATTGAGAGTGACAGACATGTTTCCCCAGAGGATGCTTGCGACTGTGGGTGGCTGAACTCCTCGCTTCAGGAAAACACAGAAAAGAAGTTATGCTGTGACTGGACTCTAAAAATGAAATGACTCATAAAACAATTTGGCCTGCTCTTTACCAGACAAACGTACTCCTAGGGCTATCAAAACGGAAAAAGTATAACCCCTTCTCTTTCATAATATATCATGATATACAGCAAAGGCCACACTGCCATGTGGAAAATGACATTAGAGTTTAAATCAAATACGGGATGTTCTGGTAACATAAAGGTAAATAAATACAGCTGTGGGGAAAAAAAAAAGCTTCACAGGACTGAAATGCTTTGTATGAGATTTAGGAGAGGGTAATTTTATCCAGTGTAAGGGGGTCATTGACCTGCAGGAGCATGAGAATATCTGCTTAACGTTTCACAAAAAGACGAGTGAAATATAAATACTGTGGAGGAAAGAATCCCCCCAAAGTGAATCTATTAATGGAGTAATGGAGAATTTCAAGTTCAATTCAAGTTTGCATATCAGACAAACTATTAAAGTTTGATAATACTCACTGGAAACGGTGGGTACTGCATACTACCGCTAAAGTGAAAGTCAGTCAGTGTAGATTATAGAAACACATTAATCTTAAAGGGATGACCTGAACCCTGTGGAGTCCTCCCCTCCTCTGAGGGGTGAGAGAGATGTCAGAGCTCCCATGTGGGCTGGAGGTGTGGCGATCCAACCCTCTGGGGCCCCGCTGAAGAGGAATAAAACTGTGTTCACCTGCACCTTCTGCGCCCGCCGCTTGTCTGCTCTCTGGTTCTGGTGATAGATGCGGCTAAAGTTGGACACGATGACAGGGACAGGCAGGGCAATTACCAGCACCCCGCTCAGAGAGCAGATTGAACCAAAGATCTTCCCTGCAATCGTCTTAGGAACCATGTCTCCGTACCTGCGAAAAGCGACAAGGAGAAAGAGATAATTAATTTAGTAAAACACCACATGCATTTAATAAAATCTGTCTGCGGTAGCTCAACGTTCTAGTCAAGCACAGCCGACTTGAGGTCATTCATTCAAATCCCACAGAAGCACATGCTACTGTATTTCATGTTCAATTTATTTTAATTTGCCGGCTATTCATTTTTCCACTGCTTTCATCTTCTTTAAAGACTTCTCTATGCTGCATGTATCAATGCCCACCAGAATAAGACTTGGCCTGCTGACTCTATTCCCCCCGAAGGGAGAAAAAGAGATGCTCCAACCAAACCTCGTCTGTCACTGAAAGGCACGGTAAAGTCCACTGACTCATTCACTGAGAGCAGATACTATTAACCTTTAGAGAGGAGAAAGAGGAGGACACTGTATGCCGGGGACATTTCCCAAAAGTCATTTAGCCCAATTCAGTCTGAAATATTTGCAAGTCAAAAGCAATTTCATCTTCAGTTCAAAGAGAGACAACACTACAATAACTATATTAAGTCTCCCCCCCCTCTTTTTTTTTTTCCATTGAAGAAGCCCCGCTGTATGAATAAAGAATGAAAGGATGAAAAAAATAGAGGATAGGAGAGAATAAATTCAAAAGCTAAAGAAAACACAGCTTAAGCTGGGAAAGCAACCTTTATTTTTAATGGTGTTCATTTCTTATTCATGAGTAAAAAGAGCAAGTAATTTGTTCTTGTTTTCCAGCTAAACAACAAGTTTGACTGAATTCATTAGACCTGATCCAGCTAAGCCTACAAATAAGACTTTTTCTTTATATATAACCTTTATTTATTTGCTTTTCTTTACAGTCAAGAGCATGGCATTTGTGGTAAAGCACAGATGAAGATGAAATGGCAAGTCAAGCTATTTCTGTGCGGTAATCACACTAATGTACAATACTTACACAAAACTGATGCTTGAATACTGTTTGTTCATATGGTCACTATACTTTCTTACTAAACCACCCACCAGTACAAGTTTGCTCTAGAGCAACAGGCTAACATTTGAAACTACTGAACAGTGCTTATCCAAAGAACACAATACAGTCTTTTTCCACCTCTGAATAAGCACCTTTGCTTCTAAAATGTTGCTGGTCAAACGAAATTACACTTTAAGTAAGTTGGTCTGAACACATCTGTTCAGTTGCCCATTAATGTCAATTTCTAATGAACCAATCGCACAGAAGCAACTCAGTGGATTCAGGCAAGAAGATGTGATCAAGACAACTTGCTCTGACTTAAGATCAAAGCGAGGATCAGGAAGATAGGGGAAGAAGGGTGATTTAAATGACTTTGAACTTGTCATGGCTGCTGGTGCCAGATGGGCTGGTCTGAGAATTTCAGAAACTGCAGATCTGCTGGGATTTTCCTGCACCACCATCGCTGGGGTTTACAGAGAATAGTCTGAAAAGACGACATATCCACTGAGCAGCGGTTCTCTGGGCAAAAATGCCTTGTTGATGCCTGAGGAAAATAGCCAGGCTACTTTGAGCTGATAGGAAGGCAACTACTCTTCTTCTTGTGGCCAATCCCTTTAGGGGTTGCCACAGTGAATCATCTGACTCCATCTTACTCGATCCCTATTATCCTTCTCTGTCACACCCTCTGTAAGCCCTTCACTACATCCATGACTCTTCTCTGCGGACTTTCTCTTTTCCTCCTACCTGTCAGCTCCATATCCAACATCCTTTGACCAGTATATCCACTATCGCTTCTTTGGCCTTGTCCAAACCACGTCCATTTTCAAGTCTTCCTTGTCTCTCTTACTTTGTCTCCAAACCACTCAACCTGAGCTGTGTTATTTCTAATCCTGTTCATCCTGGTCACTCCCAGTGAAAATCTAAGCATCAAAAGCTTACCTGCCCATTGGGAAATCAAACCTCAGCTCGCTCCTGCATGGCAGGGATAGAAGACAACAATAATTTAAATAACCACTTGTTACAACTAAGTCATGCAGAAGAGCATCTCTGAATGCAGAACATATCAAATCTTGAACGAGAACACTACATTCAATCTTTATTGCTGCTGTGTCATTTGGATGTTAGGGTTAAAAGTTTGTGTAAACTACATAAAAGCATAAATTCAGCCTGCCTAGTATCAGTGCTTCAGGCTGCTGGTGGTGTAATGGTATGGAGGATAGTTTCTTGGCACACTTTGTCTCAGTACTTACTGAGCATCTTTCAAATGCAATAGCCTTCCCGAGAATTGTTGGTAACCAAGTCCAACCTTTATGACCACAGTGTACCCATCTTCTGATGGATGCTTCCAGGAGAATAACTCACCAGGTTACAAAGATCATTGTTGGACAGTTTACTGTACTCAAATTAACTCCACATTGAGAACATCTCAGTCTAATAGAGTACCTTTGGGATGTAGAGGAACAGGAGGATGTGCAGCTAACAAATCTGCAGCATCTGTGTGATGCTATCGTGTCAATATGGACAAAAATCCAACGCCCCATTGAACACATGCCATGAAGAATTGAGGCAGTTTTAAAAGCATGGAGCCATACCCAGGAATGCTTATTAAATAAAGTGGCCAGTTAATGTACTACTTGTTATATTACATCTCATCATTACTTGGAGTATTAACTGGAGTCTTTTCACACTGTTGTATTGCTGTTTTTAAGAGGGCACTCCTTATACTACAGATAAATGCACACAGTGTATTTGTATCATTTTCTGTAAAGTCTTTTTTCACTTCGATTACTATTAACAGATAAATTTACACAGATACTAACAGCACATGGTGCTGATGCAGTTGATGTGCTATGGGACCCTATAGACTCTACTCAGTCAACTTGTTACTGCTATTAGTCATATACATACACACGTTTTCACACATCAGCTTACTAAAATAAGACAGTCTGTGTAGAAATGCGAGTAAAGTGTTAGAAGAACCCCGTCAATACCTTTGAAGCACTTACAAGACAGATAATCTACAAAATATAGCCAAATAATTCTCATTACAACAGGCCACTTTGAGAGATCACACACAAAAGCACTGGTTGTTATTTGAGGACTTTCAAAGAGTGCATGGGAGGCTCTTCTAAAATGAACAATAATCTGCTTAAAATGTTGTGCTTATGATAGTCATTTTATAATCTAATGAAACACTTCTGTCGCAGTCTGTTAGTCCGAGTAAAAAAAAGCACAGCGGCAATATACATGCGCACATTAACCACAAACACACACAAAAAAAAGCCATTCGGTTTATTTCGGCGAGGGAGATGAAATTCAAGATGAAACCTCACACTCATTAGTCACAGATTTCAGCAAAACAAGCCTGATATGAAGTCATTTAAGTTAAGAGATGCTTTTTCATCTACAAAGTAAAGCACTGCCCACACACAGCGATGGTCCACAGCCATAACTGAGAGTATACTTACAGAGAACATTTATCGTCCCTTCCAAGAACTTTAATGGCCTTTCTACCCAAATTAGGCAATAACAATCCTATCAGTGGTACAAAGGCCCTATCACTACACAACATTTCATCTCCTCCCCTCTTCAGAAGATGTTCCCATTAGAAGGAAAGAAAACCTAATCATATTCATCTGCAAGCTTTCTTTAATGGGATCCTATTAGATTTCCTGATAGAGGCCCCTCACTCCTAATACTACAGTCAATTTGCTGCTTCCATTTAGTCAAGCTGGTCTGTCTCTGATGATACCATCATCAGCTATTATATATGCAACAGAAAAAGCTGGGTTTGCACACATTAAAGAAAGAGCTTTAATAAGTGCTATGAGACAATGCACATGCTCGTGTGTGTTTGCAATAAGCTAAATGCAAATTCTTCCCCTTTGAAGGCCGTCTCGTTTCTGACTGAGAAAGATGATGCCGAAGTCGGGGCGTGAGGTGGAGGTAAATTTCTCTCGGAAAAGAAAAAAGATGGATAAACGGTGAGAGGAAGTGATATTTTCTCAGCAGATGCTGTGCAGTGAGAAGACCGTCTGATCTCTCCATCAGCTCCCCTGCCTTCGTCTCTGGCTCATACCACACTCCCACATGTGCACAAACACACAGAATGATGGGTTTTCTGTATGCGCAAACAATCATAGTTTGCATGTGGGACCTGCACATGCACGCACGTGAAACATCTAGGTCAGGCGGGAAGGTCAGTTCTTGGTTTGAATAGTCACGTCCTCTGATAACAGGACCAGCTCTCTCTGGATTATTAAAGCCTATAAGGTTCGGATGGGAGCTTATTGAGTGGAACTGAGTGCTCTTGTGAAATTATGTGTGATGGATGGATTATCAGAGATGGTCTGAGGAGTGACAGACACAAAGATTTGTGATGATGGCAGTCCATGTCATGTCAGGTCAGCGGGTCACAGCTCACAGCCCTTAAATACCTGATAAACTCTACCATTTCTGAAAGTAAGAAATGGCATTAAATAATCACTATTTATGAAAATGTATATGAACATATGCTTTGTAAAACAGAATTTCTATTGTATGTGTAAACTACATGCACCATAAGCTAAGATTAACTTTGTGAGTGGACTCAGCTGAGATAAAATGAATATTTACAACGGAACTTGTTTTTAATTTGTGGTCCATAAAATGCTTTTACGAACGTGCTGCAAGATCCACATTCCTGTTTCTGGGTTTTTATGAGAGGAAGATTCGATCAAAAAAAGGGGAAAGTGAGACAAAGAGAAAGATAGAGAGGGACTATGAAATATAAGGCAGAGAGAGATGGCCTTCCACTTAAAGACACACCTCTCCCTAATTGTATGGATATGGTCTAAGTAATCCTGCCTAAGGAGGTAAATGCACAATCCCTTGTGGTGCATTTACCTCTCGAAGTGCAGAACTCACCTACAGGAAGGAGTCCATTCATTGTCTATGTGTTTGTACGGGTTTGTGTAAGCCAGTACGCAGACATTCAGCAGAAAAACAGAAACATAATCACAAAATGGACAGTGTTCTTTAATGGGTTCCCATCAGGAGATTATGAATACAGCAAATAAACATTTTGTTTGACACCTCATCATTGATTGTAATGCAACAATGAAAATGCATGACTACATAAAAAAATTATGTGGATTATTGTCAATCAGTCTGTTTTGTTATCCGCTTATCTAATTCAAGGTTGCAGGGGCTGACATAAGGGGAGAGGTGGGGTAATAGTAAAAATAATAATAACAACTTTATTTGTATTTGATGTCTCAAAACACAGAGTTATAAAGTGTTTCACAGTCTGAACATTTGTTAACTGTTTAGTTGACTGCATTGACTGTTACTGTAATACATGAATAATCTTTAAGTTATTTCCTAGCAATAATAACTTCCACTATCTAGTTACAGCTTTTATTGCCAGACTCTTCTGTCTTTATTGTTTGTCATATTTGCACACATCAAAGAAAAATCTTGACCAAGTCCCACTGTTTTTTTAAACAAAATGATCACTCAAGAATCAGATTACATTATTACCTAATTCTTAAATATTTTAGTATTTCTTTGCTTCATTGAATAAAGGATATATTAAAAAATATGACTTGACAAAACCTTGATAAATGATAAAAGTGAACTATTACACATTCCTTTACAGATTATGTCAGTCTTCCTTCAAAGCCAAATGTGTGGCACACAAAATGATCAAAATGCTGTTCTACTTTAATAATATATTCAGTTGAAGTCATTATGTCATTCATTATATTCACTGTATCTATAAAGAATGTGTGGGAAGGAGAGTTATTTCATCAAATTTAACAATTCACATTTATAGACAAGCTTCACTATGAAAAACGCCTCTATTACTACAGTGGACAGAAACGATGATGCCTCATAAAAATATATGTAGGGGTAGCAGACTTGAATTTTTATTGGGAATCCTGTCACAGGCCAATGAAGCTTAGCACTTTTGGGTTCAACAGAGTGAAAGATTGTTTCTCTAGGTCTCTAACCCTCAACCATCCATCCATCTGTCCTCTCCTCTGACACTTCATGGCCAGTCACTCAGATGGAAGTAACTCTGATGACACACGGCTCTTCAGGGATGGGACAACCATCTATAATCACCCCCACAAATGTCACTGCAGGAAAGCAAGAATTAAAGAGGGGGAGGAACAACACAGGTAGAGGATATAGAAGAGGATGAGAGTATGAGCACAGCTAAGACATGAGTGAGTCAACAGAAAGATCAAGAAAGATATAAGGTCAATGTTGATAGACATGAGGCCGGATAGGGCACCGTGGATAAATCTCGAGCTGCACCTCATATTTTTTTTTATTTTGCTGCCAAGAAGTGAGACTTGAAACTTTTGTAATTTTAAAAGTGGTCTTGAAAAATAGTCCTCCATGCTTTCTAAAGTTCCTTCAGTTTTTTCTTGGACATTGGCTGCTTTTTCACTCATTTTCAGTCTAGTCCTCGTACCTGAACTTTTTCAGAGGGATTTTCTTTTTCTTCTTTGTTCTTTGTTTGCTAAGCCACTTAACACTGATCTACGAATCATTCAAGTACAACAAAGGACAGCAGACGAACAGTAACAGATGTCCTTTAAAAAAATCCTCTAACAAAGACCCGACACAGAACCTGAGAGATACATCTGGCCCTTCAGTTGCTCCATCAACTGTTCACTGAAGCGTCATCAGAAATGGTGTCCGTGAAAGGGTGGCTGTCAGAAAGACATTCTTAAGGCAGGCAAACAAGGACAAAAGGCTGAAGCATGCCAAATTACACAAGTGGACTGAAAATCAGTGGCAACAGGTCTTATAGTATGATAAATCTGAGATCTTTGGTTGATTATCAGTATGTATAGAGGGGAGTGGGTCAACAGTGAGTGTCTGCAGCCATCTGTGAGACACGCTGGAGACTGGGTGATTGCTTGGGGTTCCATTTTAGCCAGTGATGTTGGGGTCTTATCAAAATTGATGGAATTATGAACAGACAAAAGTAACGTCAGATTTTGATCCACCAGTACCATCTGAAAAGCATCTGATTGACAACATATTCATTTTTCAGCATGGCAATGCTCCCAAACATACTGGCAATGCAGTAAAAGCACACCTTAATTAAAAAACACACAACAACAAAAAAAACCCACACACAAATGAACCCTATCAGTTATAAACTAGAGTCTCCCCAGAGCTCTCAACTCTCCGTTCTCGTGATAGAGAACATAACAAAAGGCAGCCAGCACCCAACGAAGAGCTTTGAATGTCCTTCAAGAAGCATAGAGAACTGCTCCTGAACACTACTTAAAGAAATCATAAGTAAGCTTGCCTAAGTGAGTGACAGTTCAGATTATGTTGAAGAATAAATATGATCATGCCAAATATTTATTTTCAAGCTTGTTGGAATTGTACAAACTCCTTTTATGCTTGCACGTTTCAATAAATTGCTTCACCGATTTCCCAATTTTATCTCATCATATGAAGAAAAGAGGGGCAGATCAAGACTTTTGCATTGTGCTATATGTTTGGTTAAATAGGCCTCGAAAGACGTATCAACGTGGATTAATCAGATTCACTTCAGCTATAATAATTTCACCTCTCCCCTATAACATATCATCACAGGCATGAAAACCAGCTGTGATTCTGATTTGTGGGGGCTGACTAAGATTTATGCAGGAATGACTGCTTCACAAAAGTGCTTATTGAGAAAGATGAGGAGGTTAAAAATAGATGTTCTTTCTAAGGATGATGATGTTTTGTTTGTAAAGGGCAGCGTCACGATCCAACGAAGAGTACACTATTTATAAAATGCAGCTTTAAAACTCGAATTATATTCTAGGGAAATAAATGAATAGATAACATACAAATGCCCGAAGCTTTAGTGCTGTAGAAACAAAGGTCTTGTGTGAATAACTGCTCTTTGAATGGCAAGTTAATTGCAGCAATGACCTTGTTTTAAGCTACTGAAAAACATGATACTTGGAAAGGCTGGAAGAGCTCCTGAGAGCTGCCTTATGGTTATTATAGGTTCACATTTTTAGTACATTTACCGCTATTCCCTTCTTGTTAAGTGCTATTTAATATAAATGATCTACATTAGGAAATGACATTAGGTTTGCATGAATGTAGTGAACCTGTGTGTTGTAGTTTTGTATTTATTATGTAAATATAATATCATCTTGAGACAGAATTTCAGCTCCAACTTTAATTGGTCCCATACTGTATAATTTCATCTGATGGACCCCCAGTGACTGACATGGAGGGCAGCCAGTGCCATCTGCACTAAACATGTCATAATTTTCAGTCCAATATTTCATCTTTTGTTACTGCCTCTTTTACTTTGAAGGTCAGTTTATGCCTGTATTGTCTGTATGTTCTCTCTCTTTCCAGCTGGCTGTGATTGAATATTTTCACCTGAGTCCTCATCCCACCTGTGTCTAGTTTTCCAGTCAATCCTCAGAGCATAATTCTGTTTACGTTCATTTTGGACTCCCTACTCAGCCAAACTAAAGGTTCACTTTTTAAACTGTATCTTCATCCATCTCCATGCCTGGTATTTCGGTCCTCACAATATGGCATGTACTATGTTTTATTTAAA
>VOQK01013455.1:12347-22587 GCA_015052645.1 Benitochromis conjunctus
AAACGTTTCTCCCATGGAAAACGCTACGTCCAGATGAACAGAATCAACTTTTTGGGATCCTTAGACTTAAGGAGACAAACAAATCTTGATATCATTAACTGAGCTGTTTTAAAGTCTATTAGCTCTATATCAGTAGATAAGCTACAAACCTATATACAGACTTACATTCAGTAATATAGCAATCTGTCTACAGTAAACATATAGACAAATCTAAAAACATTATGTGTAAGCAGTCAGCCCTGTACAGATTGAGTAAATTGAAACCAAAATGCATGAAGCATAAATAACTCACAGGGCACCACATGCACGTGCACACGCCTCACATGTGTAACAAACTAACAAGGTGACTTGTACAAAGATGAATGTGTGACTGGTCAGATAATCCAATACGCATGCTCCCATGCAGATGTACATAACTGGGGCTGTACATTAATGAGTCACCATTACATGGTCACAGCGTCATGCCTGAAAACACATTCATTATGCAGATATGCAGCCTTCACTGACACAACATGTTTGCATCAGTACAATCTTGTTTGCATGAATGCATCATGACCCAGCATGAACTGAGGGCAGAAAGGCTTCAAGAGAAACAGCCACTGTGCAGTCAACATAAGTCGAATCACTCATAGCATTTGTCTGTTCACATATTGGCTGGTTGTAAATCATTTTTATTCAGTATTATGTAATTGTGAACTGCTCTCTGGTAATTTCTACCTTAATATTTCTTTCTGTCACATGTCTGCGGCGGCAGACCTTGTGTTTATTTAAGAGGATTCAAACGCAGACGCTCGAGGCAGAATCAGGTTTAACAAAAAACAAGCCGTTTATTGAAGGCTGAAAAAAACATAAGAAACAAAGGCAAAATGGAAACACAAATACAACTAAACAATACAAAGAACAATACTCAAAAATTAGAAACCCCAAATATTACAACACAAAAAACCCCCACCATACATTCAAAAGGCTGGGTCAAATGACCCAGAACCATGACATTTTCTATCTGTTTTTTAACTTGCCAGCTGTATTACTATGCAGCATGAGGCCTGTGTGTCCCTCTGACGAGACACTTACATGCATGACAGTCTGACAGCTGTAATGTTTGCTAGCTGCATGTCCTTTTTTGGCAGTTGAAAGCAAACAACTCCTACATTAAACTGTTTACAAAAAGGCTTCTGGATTTTTTGAGCAACTGGGTCATGATTTCTGCAATGTTGCTGAGTGTGTCAACTGTGGCCCTTCGGGCTCCACTAAACTGGGCACCTCACATCAAAGCCATCTAAAAGGATAAATAGTGCTTCAGGCCAGAAGAAATGTATGTGAAAGTGATTTAGTGTTGAACTTTACCTTTAAAGTTGCATTATTTCTAGGACCTAAAGGCCATGATTTACATCTTAAAGCTGCACAAGCTGATGGAAATTTCCTTTTGTGTAGCTTTATTTTGGTTCTCTTTAGTTGTTGCATTCTGTCCCATTAGCACTATCCAGGAAGATTTTTCTCAGCTGCTCACTCAGAACAGTTTTCATCTTTGACATGTTTACTGCATTTATAAAATCTTTACTGATGTGGGGACAATATTTTTAGATATTAAAAAGTACACATGATACAGTACATACAGGAAAATATTCCTCTTTTACTGCCTGCAGGGACGTTCAGTTTGTGGTGTCACCCGAAGTTTGAGGACCGCTGTCACTCTGTGGTGGAGTTCATCGAGCGAGCCATCATGCACTCCAAGAACGGGAAATTCCTTTACTTTCTCCGCTCCAGAGTACCAGGTGAAACAACATAGGCTTTATATCAACAACCAGCTCTAACCGACCAAAAATGCATGTGAACCACCACTTAGTGAGAAGTGCCTGAGAGACAGGGAGGAGAGGAGAGAATAATTATATATGTTTTCATGACTACATTCAGGTTTTGAATCATGCTAATGTGAAGGTATCTGTGCATCTATGTCTTACAGTAAATTTGTGCTAGTTTATGTATACTACAGTATGACTATATGTTCTTGTATTCGCTGCATCCACACATACCTTCCTGTGTGATTTATACACACATCATTGAGCAGTGAGCAGGTTTACCCCGATGAGAAACATGCCAACACGCAGATGTGATGCATGTGGACCTCAGCCCAACCTATTCACTGTAATTTACTGTATCACACCTGAATGAAAATAAGTAAGGTAGCATCTTCTAACAGACATAATATTTATATTAAACTAAATCTTGAGCTAGAAATACTCACCGAGCACCAATTTCCTGGGGTGGCTGTAGCTCAGGTGGTAGGGCAGGTCAGCTATTGATTGGAAGGTTAGTGGTTCGATCCCTGGCTCCCCTAGTCTGCATGCCAAATATCCTTGGGCAAGATACTAACCCCAACTTGCTCTCCGATGCATTCATCGGCGTGTGAATGTTAGTTAATGTTAGTTAGTGTTAGTTAGTTAAAAGCACTAAAAGTATAGAACAAAGTGCTTGTATGATTGGGTGAATGAGGCATGTTGTATAGAGTGCTTTGAGTACTCCGGGAGAGTAGAAAAGCACTATATAAGAATCAGTCCATTTATCATTGCTCCTCCACTAGTCGAGCAAATACTTTATTTACACCTGTTTGAATAATCCCAGATAAACAGTCTGTTTAAAGAGCCTATAATCTATACATTCACATTTAATATGCGTCAAATGTGTGAGGAGTCTTGAAGTAATGAACCCGCTGCATCTGCTTCTACCATGGGCTTTAGGGAGCTTTATATTGAATTTCAGCTCATTGCTTTCCTGTACAGCTACAACTGTACTGTTTTATTTAATTCCTGTTGCCACGATAATATAATTTTCAGCTGGAGTAAAAGCTCCAAAAATCCATTGCTTTTAGCAGCTAAAGGGACAGATATATCCCTCAGGGGTCTGTAGAGACCAAAAATACTTACATTCAACAGGTTAGCTGAACGGACTGCTCCACAGAAATGATCTTGATTTGTAAGTTGTGTCAAAGTGGTCTACTGTTGAAGCGGCGGGTGCTTATGCTGATGAGGGAAGTGTATGTACAATTAATCCCTGTAAGCCAGAAGTTCAGACTTCACATTGCTCTAAGCGCTGAGTTTCACACAGTTTTATCTACTTCTGTGCCTGCGTGATGCCAGTGAGATCAGATATCCTGTTTACTAAGAGAAACTGACCTCAAGGAAAGAGCCGAAGGAGAGTAGGATGAACTGATACACCATATCAAAGCTATCAAAGTACACAATTAATAAGGATTAATTGTAAATAACATGTAAATGAAGCAATGCTGCTCTAATAGATTCCAAGAATTAAAATCACAAAGCTGAAAACTAGCATCCCTTTTAAGAAACGTTTCTGTTTCTCTCACACTATTACACTATCACACGTTTCTGTTTCTGTAAGAATTTTTGGCCATTAAGATGCAGGCATAACAGTCGACACGAGGACACAAAGAGGGCGAATGATGTCTACATGTTAGTCACTGGGCCACCAGTGTGCCTAAAGCCAAATTGGGAAAGAGCAAAGTCAAAATGTGCCACTGAGTAAAATGTTTCTTTCTGTCCCAGGACTACCTCCCACTCCAGTTCAGCTGCTGTATCCTGTGTCTCGCTTCAGCAACGTGAAGTCACTTCAACACCTCTGCCGCTTTTGCATCCGACAAATAGTCCGCATCGACCACATCCAAGAGCTTCCACTGCCCAGGTACTCATTTTTTACTTGAAATATACACTAGTGTAAAGCCAGCATCCAGAACAACGCTGCTGTTTTCCAAGGTGACTCTCTATTGATGTTTTTTTACTTATGGATCTTACTGAGATTTTAACCTAGCAACCTCAAACCACATAATTCAGGTAGAGAAGAAAGGCAATACATTTCGTTTTTCAAAACAGTATGTGTTAGCATAGTTTAATTGGTATCCACCCAAAAGCTGAGATTGGGAACCAGTATTACTTGGAAAAATCCTGGATTGATTTCCGTTGACTTTTTGTGCTGATGTTTGACACTTTTCGTTTCTTCATCTCTACATTCAGTAATCCAACTTTTGATTTTGATACAGATTTTTTGCCAATATTTTCACCTCTTTCCAGACCGCTGATCTCCTACCTGAGTAAGTTTTATTACTATGACCCTGAGGAGGAGATGTACCTGTCAATCAAGAGCATCCGGAGGGTAGTGGGAGTAGGGCAGGAGGCCGAGTCGCAGACGTAGCAGCAAAGCTCTTCTCAGCTCAAGTGAGTTTTTATGGTGAGGGTCATACCAGCCTCATATCTGTACAATAAGGAAATAGTACTGTTTTAATCAAACAATGTCTTGATCCTGTGACTGAGATACCCAGGTGAAATCTTAATATAAAGCATTAATATACATAGTTTTATCCTCATCTCCAGGTTTTGCTGTGGAGGACTGTACTGTCTCTACTGGTCTACCAGTCTTCCAGCAGAATCCCTGGAAATCTGTGTGTCCAATGTGACTGGGATAGGCCCTCCTATGTATGGATTTGGACTAATGAGAGGAATGATGTGTGCTTGCAATTGAATGGTGGTGCAAATGCAGTGGACTCAGTGACTTCTGAGGAGGGACTGTAGAGATGTGCTCGCCTGAAAACATGTCGACAGGCACAAAAACAGAGCCTGAATTATGAACTCAATTTCCTGAACCTGTTGAAGTGGACTTTTAAAACACAATGCACTGGTCAATTTGTACAACTGTTGTTCGCTGCCATTTCCTTGTTTTTCCTTCCATGTTGTCAAGAAAAGGGATTTTGGATTAAAAGATGTCCTCAGTACTGGTATACACACAGAGGCAGGGCCACAGATGCCTGTTAAATCATTTGGTGTCTTCATCATCTGAAACTGAACTCTGAAAGTTGGATCCTATGAATCAGCTAAACCAGTTTTTTTTTAATCCTGTGAGTACATTTCTTCATTTTATTTAAACTCATCTAATGTGATATGACACAATTTGAGGAACTACACTAAGGAATATATTAAGAATATTGACAGTGGCCCTTCATTTGCAGCAACCAGCACTGGTTATTTTCACTATTATACATTAATAAGTGTGCCAGCTATTTTTTAAAAGTGGCAATAGGCGTTTTTCGCTATAACCCATGTTGCTAAACTGGACTCCTTTAAAAACACCTCCCACTTCTATTGGGTAAATAGCTAGCCAGCTGTTGTTACTTTATGTGAACCTACTGTGAGCTTTGAATGCTCAAGCCCCTGCCTTTGGCCCCTCAACAACAGGACTTGTTTTTTTTTTGTTTTTTTTGCAAGGTAAAGTTTCCATAAACACAATATGATTGTTTTACTATCCGTGATTTCAACTGCAGTAGCTACCAGGAAATCAAAACTGCTATCTTCATTTTGTTTGTGTTGGCAAGCCTATAGTCCCCAGAGATTTTGTACCTGTTGGTAGTCAGAGCTGCTGAGTTGCTTATGGGCAACCATTTAGAAGGCAGTTGGTATGCTTATTCTATAGGCATTTCAATATGCAATCACCACTGGATCAGGATCCAGTGGTGATTGTAGGGATTTTTTGTGACATTTTGTGTCATATCTTTAAAAATATATATTTAATTAAAATAAGAACATGGGAGACACTGTTTTGGTCTTCTTAAAACAGTATCCTAAACTAATCTGGGTCCACATATGGTTACTGACCACCTTGTTAGGTACCCCTGTTTAACTGCCCATTAAGACAAATATCTAATCAGCCAATCACACAGCAGCAACTCAAATGAATTTAGGCATGTAGACATGGTCAATACCACCTGCTAAAGTTCAATCTGAGCATCAGAATGGGGGGAAAAATGCGATTTAAGGTCATTTCTTTGTTGGTGCCAGACAGGCTGGTCTGAGTATTTCAGAAACTTCTGATTTACTGAGATTTTCCCACACAACTATCTGTAGGGTTCACAGAGAACGGGGAAAGAGAAAATATCCAGTGAGCTGCAATTGTCCGGGTAAAAATACTTTTTTGATGCCAGAGAATAGAGGAAATTGCCACCCTGCTTTGTACTCATATGAAGCCAAAATTTACTCCAATAATCACGTATTACAATATAGGTATGCAGAAGAGAATCTCTGAACGCCCAACACATTGAACCTTGAAGCAGGTACAGCAGCAGAAGAGCACACTAGGTGTCACTCCTGTCTAAAAACAGCAAACTGAGGCTACAATTTGCACTCGCCTATCAAAAATGGACAACAAAAGATTGGAAAAATGTTCCCTGGTCTGAATTTTTGCATCAACACTTGAATGATGAGGGTCAAAATTTGGTGTAAGCAGCATAACAGCATAGAACCATCCTGCCTTGTATTCACGGTTCAAGCTGGGACAGGTGATGTAATAGTGTGAGAGATATTTCCTTGGCACACTTCAGGCCCCTTGGTATCAACCGAACATCATTTAAATGCTATAAACTACCTGATTATTGTTGCTGACCATGTCCATCCTTTTATGACCACGGTGTACCATGTGCACCATGTCACAAAGCTTAGATCATCTCAAACTGATTTTCTGAATGTGAAAATGAGTTGACTGCACTCCAATGACCTCCAATCCTTTTAGAGCTCCTTTGTTATGCTGGAGATTTGCAGCATGGATGTGAAGCTGACAAATATGCAGCAACTGTGTGATGTTATCATGTCAATATGGGCCACACTCTCTGAGGAATGTTTACCAGCACCTTCTTTAATCTGTGCCACCAAGAATTAAGACACTTCTAGAGGCAAAAAAAGGGTCCAACCTGGTGCTAACAATGTTTAGCTAAAAGTGACAGCTATGTGTATATTTTTTCAGAAAACATTCAGAGTCAATTCATGCTTGGTGTGGCGGAAATGTTTAGCACCCCACAGGTGCTGGCTTATAGCAGTTTCTGCTATGCTATGGGTTCTGCTGATTCATGTTTTTGCCTTGTCTTCTGCTGAGAATGCCTAAAACATATAGAGTTATTATCTTTATTTTTGATTACTGAGCCAAGATGTAAAGAGACAGCTATTACTACAGTTCATTAGGTAAATGAACATAAAGGTTCTCACTGATTTCACATGCTTTTTACTTTCATACATTGGGTCCTGATGCATTATATTGTGGTCTATTTAAACTCCTGCATTTGTTGCTCTCAAATGACCCAGTTGACTTCCCATTGGTGCTGTTCATGTTCAGACAGATATATACAGAAATAGTGAAATTACACCAAAGAGAAAATACGTCCTGAGAAAGCTGGTTTACGATTCTAACAGGTATTTATTGTGGAGGGGTTTTCTGCTTTAGGGTAGATATTTTCAGTTACTATCAAGCTGTTCAACAAATTGAAGAGTTTAGCAACAAAACTGAAATGAAAGACTCAACTGAACTGACATTATTGAATCTGGGAACATTTGATTATTGCCAAAATGCCCTGCCTCTCAGTGTGTATACCTCCCATGACTGCTCTCTACCTGTTTGTTTTATTTGTTAAAATGCCCAGGTGTATTTTCCTCATTCTGTTTCTCAGTACCGTGAAGCTGGCTACTGGCTTTTCCAGTAAAAAGGAAAAAACACAAGGTGTGTGGCATTTTCTCTCCAATTTGAGTATTTTAATTGTCACCAAAGTCTGACATAGAATATATTTCAGTAAACAGATTGATGAGATCTAACTTAAGCTTATTTTGAATTGTATTTTGGTTCATGGAAAACTTATTAAGTTATTAATATCACTGAAAGATTTGGAAACAACAAGTCAGACTTTGTGTTGGCAGTCTTACTCTAATCTGCTGTTTCCATATACTGGATATATATTTCTATATCCACTATATTTTATTTAATGTTAGCAATTGTTGGTCATTGCGCAAGACTGCAATGCACAAACTAAAAGTAGGAAAAATTCAATCTTGGCATACTGGAATCTAACTAATATACTAATATCATTTTACAGACCTGTCACTGCTTTGGCATAACTATGACATTAATGCCAGATCAACAGTTTTGTTTTAACAGTGTTCATGGATAAATGTATCTACTCAGCAAAATCTGTTTTGTTTTAGAAAAACTTTTTTTTAACTTTAAATAAATCTGCTACACGGTACAATTTGATCACAATATTTATAAAATAGGAAAACCTGCTATAAAGAAATTAACATCAGCTTAAGAGAACAAGAGCAAGACATTGTGCGATTATAGCTATTATGCATACTGGTTCACAACGAGGTTCAGATTTTTATGCTTGAATTTGTTGTGCAGGATGTTTTCATTATTATTATGAATAATATTATTATTTGGCTTTGTTTTTAATTAATTACATGGAATTAATATAGCATACCAAGGTATAAAGCTCAAAATTCAATTTTAATTAAATTTAAATAACCTTAGTTCATGAATAATTAACAGTTAGTAAATAAATTCTTAAAATATTTAAATGCTAGGAGAACTAATACACAAAATTTACAACATGTGCTGAAAGACACAGACATCATGCTGTGTTCTTGTGTGTTTCTGTGACCAGTAGACCACCTTATTATTGTAACATTGTTTTTATCATGTTAACATCAACCCTGAATAACAAAACTGCCTCAGAGTGACTAAAGCATGCACAATGTGCAAAGTGTGAAGTACAGACAACTCAATATAACTAAGTAAACTTAAAAAGCTACTGTGATCTAAATTAAATGAAATATTCTAAATTAAGTAAGCATGTATTGTTTACATTCAGTGTCTAAACCATTTGTCTATAAAATGTCAAAAAGGCTAAAAATCCGTCACAACATCATGTCCCTTGCTTCGCAGCTTCTGGTTGTGAGTTCTTAACAGAGAGTGTGCTTAATTTTTTAATGCCAGCTATTCTCTTTGAAATGTTTAAGGCTGAAAACTCCTGCCACAGCTTAGGCTTTCTCATGAAGCCTGTTAAGTGATAAAAGTGAGATGTCCCAGTTAAATTATGCAGCACTTTCTCTCTGAGGCTCTCCACAGAGGTGCCTGGGGAGAAGGTGAGAGACAGTATCTGCATCCTTCATCAAGCCAACTACAGCACACTTGAGGTGAAGAGGAAGAGAGTGCTTTAACTAAAAGCAGGACTCCGGTTTCCTAAGCTCTTTAAAAACTCATGCGGTGATGCAGGGAGAGGATGGACTGGGGAGACATGAAAGAGGTCTGTATGTGAATAAGGTCAAGGGTACTTTTGGGGAAAAGCCTATATGAAAAGGCATTGCATGCATCGAGGATGTGAATGGAGTCCTTAGAAAGAAGGCCAGCTCATAGTAGTCTACATGTTGGCTGAAAGTGCTGGGGGCTAGCTCGGCTGAAGCAGACGACAGATGGGCATAACAGCCACCACGGGGACATTTTCTCAACAAGTTGATCATCCGACAGAAAAGGTATAAAATGCTTGCGGAGAGTGAATGGCATCATGACATAAACCAAAAAGAAAAGTCCCTAATCTTTAGAACTCAGATCCCAAAGGAACCAGTTAGAGTTTGAACAAGCTAAAGATAACAGCAAAAATGCAGTTTTAAAAGAAAAAAAATGAAGGTTACATTTTCAGATTCTGTTTAGATGACACAGTTGTAATTGATATAGGAAGATTATACTTCCAATCAATTAAATCATGTTCTCTGTCATTGTAACAGAAAATTCAAAACAGGTAACTCATACCAATACGTGTTACTGTGTCATGACTAATGACTGTATGAATGCTTTTTAATGTAAATGGGAAAATGTAATTTGTTTTACAGACACTGATCATGACAATTTAGCACATGTATCCCACACCAGCTGCCAATAAGTTACTGTAAAGGTGTTTCCAGTATTAAGACTGCATTTTTATTTGCAGTACTTACAGAATTATTATTGATTTTCAGCTACAATATTAGGAGCTTTACTTGCTTTACAAAAATAGTTTTTGCCAGTAAAAATTATAATTGGAGTTCAACACTGTAATCCAAATATTTGCTTGTTAAAAGTATAGACTGTGTCCCTTAATGTTCACAATCACTCTACATTTCTGCCTCTCCTAATATATTCTACAATAATCCAGCTGATTCGTCACTTACTGAAATATTTAGATAACATATTCACCTGATGATGGCACTAGATCCAAAGACAATGCATCACAAAAGTTACAAAAATCATCTTAAGCAGAATCGCATTCATCACAGTCTCACCGCAGAAGTCCTATATATCTGTGCAAGCTCACAAAGACAACATGCAAATATGCAACATAATTTCATTTCAGTGAGTTAGTCTTTTATCAAGCCAATTATCA
>VOQK01013459.1:4052-16652 GCA_015052645.1 Benitochromis conjunctus
CAACTTCTGTTTTGGCTTTGACAGATACATGATACAGATATAATATGTCAACAGTCTTCAAAAAAATACTTTTAAAGATTCTTTTTATTTCAGACCCACTTACAGGTGATGGTAACACAATATGGTCAAAATGTATTGATGTGTTCAGGGTAGATTCTTAATGAGTGCAAAAAAACTTGAAATGATTTGATGTGCACCCCATAAGACTTCAGGAGAACAGTAGTCTGGCTTCAAAGCACTACAGCTGACTGTAGTCTGCTTACAGTAATGGTGCGAGACTGTTAAAGAAGCGCCATGAGGTTGGTACAATAATGGAGGCAGCACATGAAAAAGGTCTTTGAAAAAAACTAGATCACAATTACAGGCACAGCCCCGCAAGCCAAGTTGTATCAAGTTGAATGACGATAAGCAGCATACTGTGTCAGCAGAGAACAAATATGGCAAAATTTGGCAGTCACTACTTTTACAGTGAGCAAGTGAAAACATGTAAAGCCAGATTATCAAGATAGCGTCCCGAATGGCAAATTATTCTCAGTACCATGGAGAGAAAACAAACAAGTTAACCCTTTTTTGCTTCTTATATGTGATTATGACTCTCACATGAAGTTGAAATTGGCCTTACTAATAGGAAAAAGCTCTATGGGAAAAACTATGATGGAAATTTTAAAAATTGGATAAAATAAATACCACACACTGAAAAATATTTTTCTTCATGAGCTTGAACAACAGTGTACCTGTGTACTCAGGATAAGCAGCACATTTATTTAGACTATTATTGTTGCATAACTCACAACAAATATGGTTTCTGGAAATACTCCCATGTTTTAGCAGTTTGGATACTGCTGCAAAATTTAATGGCAGCTTAATTAATGAAAACCAAACCGAATTCTTTGCTTTCTATTGCCTAATGGCTGTGACAGGCTAACAACGCAGCACATTTAAATGCAAAAAATGCCCGACGTCCATGAGTTGCAGTCATCTCTGCAAGGACACGAGTAAAGATAGATTTCAGTCCCACTACCTGTAGTGTTAAACTAACACAGCATTTGATAAAAAGAACATCGTACCAACAGTCAAACATGGTGGCGGTAATGTGATGGTCTCAGGATGCTTTGCTACTTCAGGTCCTGGATGACTCGCGGTAACTGATGGAACCGTGAATTCTGCTGAGAGATATGATCTCTCCAGCGTGTCCTGAGTCTGCCCCGTGGCCTCCTGCTGGTGGGACATCCCCACCTCACCCAGGAGGTGACCAGGAGGCATCCTAGTCAAATGCCTGAACCACCTCAACTGGCTCCTTTCGATGTGGAGGAGCAGCAGTTCTACTCTGAGCCCCTCCCGGATGACCAGACTCCTCACCCTATCTCTAAGGGAGAGGCCAGCCACCCTTCGGAGAAAGCTCATTTCCGCAGCTTGTATCCACGATCTCATTGTTCTTATCACTACCTAAAGCTTGTGACCAAAGGTCAGGGTGGGGACGTAGATCGACCGGTAAATTGAGAGCTTGTACGCTCAGCTCTTTCTTCAACCTGGCGGACCAGTACAGTATCCAGTGCTCATTACCAATCCCTCTGTCGATCTCCCGCTCCCTTCTCCCCTCACTCATGAACAAGACCTTGAACAAGATACTTAAACCCCTCCTCTTGGGGAAAGAACTCGTCCCTGACCCGGAGTGGGCACTCCACCCTTTCCAGCTGAGAACCATGGCCTCATCAGGATGTCACCTGATGAAGACAACAGAACCACATCATCTGCAAAAAGCAGATGAGATCCTGAGACCACCCAAATAGAAGCCTTTCTCCACTTGGCTATGCCTAGATTCTGTCCATAAAAATTATAAGCAGAGTCGGTGACACAGGGCAGCCTTGGAGAAGTCCAACATCCAGCAGAAACGAGTCCGACTTGTTGCCGGCTATGCAGAGTTTTTAGACAAAGATGCTGGGGCTATCTTTGTCTAAAACTAAAATGTCCTGATTTCTAATATTCTTGTATATTTGTCACAGTTAAATGTTTCAGAACATCAAATATTTTTTCACAGCAATGTGCAGTGGTCTGCCGAGTCTGACCTGACAATGAGCTTTATACATGTTTTTAAGTGGCTGCTTACATACCAGCTTTACAATAATTACAACCCCAATTCCAAAAACATCAGTGATTTGCACATCTCATAAACCCATGTTTTATTCACAACAAAATACTAAAAATATTTTAATGCAATGCCATAGTGCATTTTTTTTATTTTATTTGTCTGATCAGGGAACAGTTTTCGACCTCGTCACGGTCCGTTTTAAATGAGTTTTGGCCCAGAAAACTAAAATACTGGCACTCGCAATCTTCCACCAAGGTCATCTTCATAGCAGTGGGACCTGGATTATTCTGTTTCTTACAGATTTTTTACAAGCATATCAAAAATTAACTTAAATGAAAAAATATCAAAACCATAAATAGTGAACTAGTTCACTATATTTATGTGGGTGAGAAAATTGCTAATCCTAATATGGGCAGACCAGACTATTGTTCTGGTCACACTGAAAATTAACTGGAAGCAAAACATAAAAAAGAATATAATAAGTGGAAGGTTAAAGGTGTCTGTGTGGTCTGAGTGCTACAAATGTATGGATTAAAAACCGGCCAAAACTTATTCTGTTCAATTTGTAAACTGATTTGACTTCTAGCTTAAGCACTGACATTAACACATTGACTTTATTCCAATATTTTTGAGAGGTATCAGTAAGCTATTTTTTGTAGTCTTTCTACACCCATTCAAAACTGCTGTTCACAAAGTTGTTTATGGTCGACAGCCCTGATGAAACACCTAACGTCTGACAGTAACCAGAGGGAAATGAGGATCGACTGCTGGAACATTTTAATCCAAATATTTATGTCTCTGAAAGTAAAAACCAAACCTTTCACCACAACTTCACAACATAAGCTGCAAAAGGCAGTTCTCAGCACCTGAAAGAGCTAAGCGTGTTTCACTATTCACTTAAAACCACAGCACACCACACACAGCGTGCCCATGTTTAGCAGCCAGCCCCAAGTCTGGTGCTTCATAGCAAAAGGATTTCAAAAGGAAAAGAGAGTGAAAGCGTGTATCATTCACCTAGAAAATCTGGAAAAGGTAGTTTCTCATATGCCATTCATTCTGCGTTTCTGTATTTGTTTCTATTCATTCATCTGTATTCACTTAAATACTTTCTGTTTCTGAGGAAGCTGCCTGACAGCTGTCATTTCCAGGAGTGTGAGTGTAAGTGGACGAAACCAGGTCTCAAGTTAATTGGATAATTTTTGTCATATGTGAGGTGTCATGCTTCAGTGATGTCAGTATTTGTATGATCTGTTGTCAGTGTTTGAACTGTGTTATGGATCAGCAGCTTAGCTAAAGGTGTCAGTTCAGAGGATTAAAAAAAAAATAGACAGTGTTTGAAGATAATTCACCTTATTTTTGTATATGCAGACATGACTCACTGTCGTACAGCTGAATGACCATGAATTTTAATCTTCCACCTAATCTACTTGACCTGAGCTCTAACTCAGGCTGGGTCATATTGGTCTAATCAGATCAGATGGATCCGACAGTCTTGTTGCAGACATCCTGTCTGCATGTCAACATCTAATGTTTAAATGACAGAATTTCTGTCTTTTTTTCCCAGTTTTTGGTTGGTTTTTTTACCTTTGGTGAGGCCAAATGCCCATGAGGCCCATGGCCATAGTCAGCAGCTGTGGACATGTTTCAGCCTGTGATGATGATGACAGACAGATGGCTGATCCAGTCACCTATCAAAAAAAATCTAAAAGCGCTTTCCCTTTTATCAGTTTCCAAAAATAAGTTCTCTGACAGTTCTGTGTAACAAACCGTCTGTCGTGTCAGGCTCGACATTTTGGAGCTGTTCAGATTATCCTAGGTTCCTTTTTGATTTTGGCCTACTTACACACAACTACAGGCCGGTCTCATAGGCTCCCCATTTATTGTTTCTTTTAGTCAGTTCTTTAAAATTGACATAATGCATTTTGTGTAATACAGTAATTGTTGTGCAGGTCTCTTGATGAACCATAGTAGTACTGTTGCCACAAGAAGATATTTACAATAAAGAACTTCTTTCCCATACAAACCTCTTAACAGCATGTAAAAGAACTAAAATGGAGCTGCAAACCAAGAAAGTCATGGGAAAAAAATCAAAAAACAAGAAGGAAACACTTCATCACAGGTTTGTGTGTCGGCTTTAAGTTTGGGAATGGCTCTCTGGTTCTTAACTGCATAGTTGTTCATTATGAGCAACACGGAGGTGTCTGAAGGGGCTTTCATTTTGTTCCATTTCTTTTGGTACGAAGTTTAGATTTTCTTGAGCTTACCATTGAAGAAAAAAATCAAAGTCTGAAATTCTGTGTTTAAGTGCACCCCAAAAATTCATACAGATGGGCTTAAAATTTGCACCTCACAAAATAAAGCTGTCAATCTGCAGTCTACATCTTCAGTTTTACGTAACAGCAACCATCCACTATTAATGGATTACACAGACTGACTGATGAGCAAACCTCAGGGAACTGTAGCTGTGAAGCACCTCACAATACTCCTGAGTGTAAATAACAGCCAAACTGACTTAAAAATATATACTAAAGCCTGATTCAGCAAGATGTTTATGAGAGATGTTGTCCAGAAACCAGTTAAAGGTTTTCATGTTACCATGTTGGTCTTTGAAACTGGTTGTGATGAGCCTGGGGTAGGGCTGAGATTTTCTGGAATAATGCAACCCCTTTGTGTTTGACAAGTGCTATAAAGTAAGAGTTCAGTATCCAACCCACTATCACAGCAAAGAATGCACGCAGGTCCACCATGTCCCTTTCACGCTTTGCCTCTCCAAAGCGTGTAATGGACATGCATGCAGACGTTGCAGTACCAGCAGGGGGAGATAATATATTTAAAGCCAAGAAGTCGCTAGCAACCAACGAAGGTGTGAAATGCATTCCAGGGTTGTTAATCACCACAAATGATTAAGCTAGTCGGCTAATATGTATTTACATGTAAATGTGTCAGTAATGTGTCTTTAAACGCTTCCCGATCATCATTTTCATGGTGGCTTGAAAATGTCTCCCTATGATGGTACTGTAGGTTACTTCAAGTTCTGCATGTGGAGAGAAAGCGTGAAATGGACACAGTGGACTGACATAGCTATTACACTCTTTGCCGTGATAGTGGGTTGGACACTGAGCTCTTACATTATGGGACAGTTGATACAGGGCAGAATGGAGCCAGGCTTTCTTATTGATAATGCATCATTCTGACCCTACCAGTCCAGTGAAGTAAGAAATTACAACTAATCAGACCAAACAGTTTCCACTTTCATAGTTTCAGTTTCCCATACTTAGTTGACAGGAACGGCCCCCTCCTCCTGCTCAGGGCTCTGAATTTGATCAGATTTATTTTCCATACATCCGGACTTCAAACCCAGACACTTCAGCTATGATTCCCCCACACGGCTGCACTAAATGTTATGGGGTCAAAATGATGTCCTCTGTGGTGCTAGGTATGTGGTGCTGGAAGTGTCATTGTCAACATAACTGGTTACAATCAAAGCCTAGTTCTAGTCGACCAAATTTGGGGAATCAAATCTTTCTATTTGTATTTGTATTTGACTTTGTGTTTGTGTTATGAATGTAGCTCCCTAGCATTAGCACTCCACCATCTAGTCTAAATAGGCTCACTTCCAGTTCCAAAGTGCTAATTGAGTCTACGGGGTCTGGCGGATAAATGCAAGCTACAGATTGATCCCAAACCTTCAAACAGCCTGAAGATCAGTACGCTGTTTTATCTCATTTCTGTAACAATTATAATATTTGAGGCTAGACAGTTGACATATTCATCTCGAAAATTTGTTATAATAATTAAATAGCTGTAACTCATGCAGAGTATAATAAGCATGTAAGATATGATCTTACTTCACAGAAATGAATTGACACATCAATCATGCATGCTGATATTTCCCCATCAGGAGTATTAATGGATTCTCTATACAGTGATAGGTTAATCATGATGCAAAACAGAGTGACGATAAACACAGGGGGATTGGGAAGTGGATAAAGGGGTGGTGTTTTTGTCAGTCAGAGCAGATATGAATTGATAACACCAAAGGTGTTTTAAATCAGAGTTATTGAACAACTGGCCTCAAGTTTGAAATCAAACTGTTTCACTTTTCCTCCAGTAAAACAGTCATGGAAAATGTGAGTCCTGCATTATTGAGATGCTGGGCTTCACCGGTGCTTTGATTTTATAAGCAATAGACCTCTTTACGCAGATAAAAAAGTTTGCAAGAGAGACTCTCTTCAGAATACTTTGCCATGAATCCATATCAGCTTTGAAGTTCAGATGCCTGGCTTCAGAAAGTAATGAAATAGTTATCAAAAAATTTCCCAAAAGTTAAAAGGAAGAAATGAAGGCACAGAAGGGGAGAAATTTCACTTAGATGTCATGTTCCTTTAAATCGTGAAACAGCAAAAACCAGCCTTGATTTCTCATGCAAGAAATTGGATAAAGTATATCAAGCTTATATTACAATATTAAGACATTATTTGTAAAACATTTTCATAAATCAGAGGACACAGTCATACTGCCAGTACTAAAGCGTTCACTCAGTCCTGCCTTTCCACTCTACACCCACAAATCACGCACCCATCAACCTGACATACGGCCATTCAATCTGAGAGGTTTAATTGCATGTTACTCATGGTTAATGGATGGGGATTTAATCTGAGGAGCAACCTTTGACAACATTTCTTCAATTCTCTCACGAGCAGGCATTAGCATCTTCATCTGTTTCTTGAGGTATGCACACTAAGCAGCCAGCTGAGGCTTGTGGGCAGTGACAGCGAGAAATAAATATGGAAAAAAAATAAGTGGACTGCAGATGTTTGCAGTTATGACAGGAAATGTGTGATTTTAACGATGCAACTGTAGGGAAGTATTAATTAGCTGGGATATGACAATGCCCCATACTGAGTGTGAAAAGGCATGATTCAATTAGTGACTTTTTCAGGTTTGATCCACAGCAAAAAATCTTGCCATCCAGTGTGAATTCAGGTGCTGTGGCTTTTTATCGACACCAGAAGATTAATCAGAATCATTTTAGCGACCTCCCCTGGCAATCCTTTTGACACCGCAATCAACCTGAATTTTCCTCTGAACATTTTTGCCATTGCTGAGGTAAAATGAAAACGAGCATCTGAATACCACCGAATTTGATGTGGCTGTTTTTGGTCAATGGAAAAAAAAATGATATTACTGTTCATCATCTTCTCTTTACTACAATGCCGTCAATCAGTCAAAAGGTACGTAAGAAAAATACAAATCTACCATCGTATTTTGGAGTTTGGGCCCATGGGCCAAAGCTTTTGCATTCACACTGAGGCCAACGGTGTCTACAGTGGATGGTCTCCTAATTTACCTCTAATATTTTTACATTTGTAGCCCCTTTCTTTAGCCAAAGACTGACAGTTGGACACAGTTTGGAAGTGTCTGAAATTTGAATTTTTTTGCGGACAGCAACTGTCTACTCACTGGGTACAAAAAGAAGTTTTATTTCATATATAAATATATTACTTGGTATACTCTCTTGCTTTTTCCTGACGAGTTTGTGGCATAAATTTTTAAGGTCCTGCTAAATTAAAATAATCAGTAAATTATGGTTTCACAGCGTAAAATCAATTACAGAGGAGAAGGATGCTTTAAAACATAGATACTTTGGGATTAGCAAGTCACTATTGGCTGCATGTACTGCACTCTTAGATCCTCAGTGTCTCAAGTGCATGTTGGTGCAGTGCTTATCGATGAATAATGAGCCTTTCTCATTCTCATCTCAACTTACGCAAAGTGCGTCTTTTCGTGCCAATGGCCTGATACTCTGATTACAGCAATATCAGAAAGATTAAGTTACCCTTTTAGACAAAAAGACCCTGAAAGTGGGCTTGAGGAGTGGCAATAGCATTGGTCTAGCAGACCTGGGATTTGCCTTTATACCATCTCAATTTTTAGTGTCTAATTCAGTGATTGGTTAGGTTTTGGTTAAAATACACCCTTCACACCCTTTAGATTAAAAACTGAATAAGTATTAGTGATGTTATTGACTTAAGACAAAGGAACTGTAACCATGGAGCCACTCATGCCCTCGAACACGTCCTGATAACTAACACTCACGTGAACAAAGACAGTGGCAGCAGATTTTAACCTCTCCACTTCTTTGAGGTCATTAACGTAAAACTTTGACAGTTTTAGTCATTTCTGTTGTATACACTGTGCCTGCCATTTTCAGACTAGTTTACTGATTTTCTTTTGCGCCTCAGCTGTATTTCTGAGTTTTAATCATATAAGTGACATATAAGTGAAGTGATTTTAAGTGACCTTTATTCTTAAAATACAATTAATCCAAATAGAAAAATTAATAATGATTTATTTTTAACTGTGATTTATGTTTACTAGCTGGGATGATGTGTTGTGCACTTATATCTTGAGAATTATAATGGAACTTATTTGCCATTATAGTGGACTTCTCAAGCACATACACACATAATTATGTAGCTAATTAGTCATTTGCTACCAGTATGTGATGGCAGTGTCTGTTGTTGTCGGGACTGCTGATGTGAAGTAGAACAAATGTGGAAAATGTGAGAAATAATGAGGTAAATATTGGGCTTCTGGGAGCACGTAATTCCTTAAATGCAGCAGAGCAAAGCTTCACATCCCTTCTGTTCTAATAAAGGTATTAGATAAATGCCATAAGACCGATGCAAATTGTTATATACATTTAATTTATCACTTCCACTGTAGATTGTGTGATTTGAAGAAAATAATTTTGTTCAAATGCTACAATATTGCCAAACAAAATTAAAGCTGTGCTTTTAGTTACTTGCAACAGCAAACAATCTCACTATACACAGCATGGCTGACCCTGAGCTAAAGGGAGGTCATCCATCAGGTCGCGCAGCCAGCTTTAAAGCACGATCTCACTCAAAACATCCAAAACAAACACACATTTGAAGAAGGAAATGCTGCACTCACAGTGGTCTAACTGTCCTTGAGTGTAGCGAGTTCATTACTCCACTTGGAGCAGCTTTGTACATAAGTGACAATATTTTCTCTTTTTTTTCTATGAAACAGCAAAGGGAACTGACACAAATGCCCTCCCCTCAACCCCAAAGTTACTGACCTGTCCAGTCCCTCAGACTGTCCAGGCTCAGGCTTCAGCGCCGCTGTAATGGAATCATGTGACCATAAAAACCATACTGGCCTCTTTTCTCGCTGGCTTAAGGTGGTGGCAGGAGCCGATTGGAGGAGACGCTGATCAAGAACTCAGACTCACCGCACGCAAGGTGTTTTCTGCTCATTTTAAGCAAGCACAATAGCAAGGAAATAGGAAGCACAATATCCATGGGGTCCTGTATTATGTTGTAATCGTTTAGCCATGACTTACGGAGGGGCGAATGTTAAACACTGTTAAACACTGTTAAACAATTCTTTTTTTTTCAATTTCACAAGTAAATTAGCGAGAAAATTTTTTAAAACTAATCTGATAGCTCCATTTTTCATCTTTGTTGGCCTGTCCAACATTTCATCAAGTTAATTATCTCAACTAAGACAGGCCAGAGCTCCATGAATGTGCAGAATCAGAACACACACGCGCACACACACACGCACACACTTCTCCGTTCCCCTGGATATTGTACATTACATGTACTTTATGTTTGTTTAATTTGTGGTTATGTTTTCTGTTCTTTTTGAAAATGCAGACTATGTTTGTTCTCAGAGGATGCCATGAAGAGTGTAACAGAGTGTAAAGAACGAAAGCTGTTCTGTATGTGTTCTTCGCAAATTGAACTAATATTCTTGGTTGCCTAAAAAGAATAATTCACCTATGACCAAAAGTCAACATTTGATTCTTTGACAAGCCTGCCAGTGAGAAAATCCATCCCCTTAAATCGGCTCTAAAATGGCTTCTCAAATATGGAAATCGACTGGAAATGATATAGTGCTTTATTGGTCTAAAGCAGGGGTCTCAAACTCGCAGCCCGCGGGACATCCACGTCATCCCTACTTGCAGCCCGCATATTGACATGAAGAAATACACATATTAAAATGTGTGTGAGTGTGTGTGTGTGTGTGAGCGCGAGGGAGGGAGAAAAAGGTGAGTCAAAAAGTACGAGTCGCTACTGACGACAAACTTAAGATGAAAGCATGTAAATAGAATAATGACCACTGCAGCCAGTGCACAGTGCCTGATGAGGCTAGTTCGCTGTGTTCACCGCCTCCGAAACAATAAAGTTCCAGACAGAGAGAGCTCCATGGAGCAGCCTTTCAACACCTCTCTCTGTCCCTCGCTAGTAAAGTTGACCCAGACATTAAAGCTAGTTCCCGGCTACGAGCCCGACACGGAGCCCGACGTGTTAACCAGAGGTCTCTTTACCACGGTTCAGAGCCGCGGACCTGGCCGAGGCAACAAGAGAGTTCAAACTGTTTTAGCTCAGTGAGAGTTATTTGTAAAGAAAACAATTTTCACTAGCAGTCAAAAACTAATGTGTACACTTACGTTTGCATTTTCATTTTGTTAAATGTGAACAAAATGATAGCAGAAGTGCTGCCACGTGTCTGGCCAGAAAGAGAGGACCAATGTGTTTCCCTGGTAGGTCCACGAAAGGTTTCAGTTATTAAGAGTGAGGGAAAAAAAAAATGCTTTCACGTTTGCAGTTTTGTCTTGTTATACAATATTTAAAATAAAGAAAAACAACATTTTTGGAAATGTTTGTGGGTGTTTTTCTTGTCCTACTTGAACACTTACGTGGCCCTTCAATGAGACGACGGTGCCAGCAGGGGCCCACAGCTCCTCTGAGTTTGAGCCTCTTGGTCTAAAGTGACCAATCATGGTTTCTATGTTGTGCCATTTTTCTCCTGTGTCCTGTTCTCTCCGACTTCTTGTTTTGTGTGGCCTGATATCTCAGTGTTATTTCCAACCTAATTGTCTTTACCATTTCTTGATTTTCACACCTGTGTTCGACTCCCTGCTCTGTCTCATCAGTTCCCAATGAATTCATCAGTTTCTTTGTCAGATTGTCTGTTGTTCACAGTCACGTGTCAACATCATTTCCTAGTTCATAGTCTACTTCATTTTTCCCCTCCTCTTGTCATGATTAGGCTGTGTACAGGCAGGAACAAGGAAAGGACCCAAAAAGCAGCTTTATTTGCTGGTAGAAAAAAAAGGCAATACAAAAATAATCCAGCACATGAGAAAATAAATCCACAGGGAGACACACAGCATCCGGGTTGTGACGTTAACGACACGACAGGGAGCACCGAAAACACAGGACTTAAATACACAGGACATAACGAGGTGCAGGAGGTGAACACGGCTGGGAGACATCAGGGTTGACGAGCACAGGGAAGCAAAACTGAAAATACTGACATGAGACAACGACCTTCAAAGTAAAACAGGAAACACAAAAGCACAGAGAAAAGATTCGGAGAAATGACTTAACACAGGGGCTTGACTAAAAGAGAAGCAGAGGGGACACAGGCCGGGGAGAGCAACACATACAATAACAGATACAATAAATCAAAACAGCACACTAGAAAAACAGAACAACAAACCAAGGAGCAGCAAAAAACCAAAACACAGACAACAAATAAATACAGAACACACAGTGAGGAGGAAGGCTGAACATAAGACCAAGGGAACACAGAACCAAGAGGGCAGAGAACCTGAAACAGTACAAAAGAAATCTAACAACAAAAATTAAACACAAAACGCTGGCTCACCGACCCAGGACCATGATACCTCTCCAGTTTCTGTCCTTGAGTCAGTTTAGTTTCTTCACCTTGGGTGAGTTTCCTGCCGTGCATGATTTGCAGGTTCTCCTGCCACTTTTGCGCAGAACCTTTGTTATTATTTTTGTAGTCAATAAAGCTTTTTTTTTCCATTTGCATCACTAAACTCTGACACTTTCACAAAGTTTATGACATTGAAAGCTTCTGTTCAGATTTCAACCAGTCCCACTGTTAAACTGGTTCATGTAAAAGAAAAAGCATTAAAACCAGCTGTGAGAGAATAAATGTGAAAGAGATCAATGAATGGGCTCGCATGATCTTTCTTAGAGATTTGATGTTAATCCACAGACAACATACATAGCTAGGGGTGGGGGTGGGGTCAGATTTTATGGCTGTGGCGTTAAGTTAAACATAAGTGCTGTGCTAAGATGACTCAGAGAGAAAGATGCATAGTGCAAAAACGTAGTACTTACAAGCTTAGTATTTTTCACTCTAAGCTAGAGCGAGTAAAATTTTCACCAGGGGCTTTTGGAAAAAATCAATCTTGTAACAAAGTTGTTATGTTTTGCAACAATGCAGTGAATTGAAGCATGATTATCACTGCTGAGTGTAAGAGCGTTAACATGCTAAATAGTTACATAGTAGTAACTATGAGAGCACTATAGAAATTTCATCCTGTATTTACCTTGATTTACCTTTTACAACGAACCTTGGCAGATGGACTCATGTCTGATTTTCTAAATTGGACAAAGACAAAAAATCTCTGAGCAAAATGGTCAGATGTGCTAGATAGC
>VOQK01013462.1:4325-15641 GCA_015052645.1 Benitochromis conjunctus
TACTGCTACTTAAAAAAAAAAAAAAAAAAACATCCTGTTTCTACTTTCTATGAAGTCCTCCAACATAATCAACCAAAATAAAAGCAAAGAGAGGGCTTAAAAAGCATGGCCTGTTCTCCCACAGCTCAGCTGGTCCAAAGCAGCCATGCATGGTCAATATGGCACCAAATGTTAACTCTGCCAAAGAATTTTCTAACATCAAGAAGACCGTGGGAGCATTAAAATCCCCACTGAGCTCTCAATCACTCAGCCCTGTTTGACATCTACCTGCTGTGTCACATCTATCACTAACAGGCCAATTACCACTTTATGCAGAGCAAGACAAGAGGCTGCAGAGACCAGACCGTGAAGACACACAACACAAGGCATTAACCGTGAAGTGTTAAAATCAAAACAGGCGCTGATTAAATCTGCCTGGGTAATTGTGGATGTGACTAAGTGTTAAGAACTACTGTAACATGAGCACTATGTGTGATTTTTGGCTGGGTGATCTTCAGTTTTCTTTGAATGAACGCCTCAGAATAGCAGACTCATTCATTGAATATGTGGGGGAGGGTCTCCCAAGTGACCCCAAGTGTTACTTTCAACAGGTGACAATCAGCACAACAACAACAACAACAACAGAGAAGCAACACAAACAGCTGCACTGAGAAACAACTCCCTGTACCTGCACACCAAACTCCAAGTAGCAGCCAAGGATTTTTCCAGCTTACATTCCTGGGGGTTAAAGTTTTTTTTTCCTTCTTGCAGTGGCTCAGACTCAAAAATGTGACTTTAGTTGTTTTTTGATGGCTTACTCTGATTAACCCGAAGCGACTTAGTTTCTCAATTTAAAGAGATGAGTCACACCGTGCGTTGCCTGGACGTGCTTTTAGTTTCCAGCACTTGTGATGATGCAAATTCACCTGCACCTCGCAGACTAAAAATACCGCATTTTTTTCCCCCCCTCATTTAAAACCAGCACCTATACTCATCTCACTCAGGCTGCCACGTTAGCTGCGATCGCATGATGACATCTGTGCTACAAAGACCTCCTGTAGCTCTTGCACGAGCAGCTGGGCTGGCAGCATTTTCATACTGAGGTATGCAAGAATCGCCGAGCCGTTAAATCGTGCATCTAAAAATCAGGCACCTGACCGAGGCTCCTGCCTCTAACGCCTGCTCATTATAACGGGCTAACGTTCACCTCTTCGCCTAGTCGGTGTAGAGAATCACTTACACGGGATCAGTGGGAGCCGAATGACCGCCAGTCACAGTATCTTTCACGTTATTCCAGATAATGGGAGAAAGACGCGGAGGGGATGCGCCTCTGCAAGTGTAAACTTCCGCGACACCTGTCCGTCTCCCAGATACTTTTCCTCTCCTGCCCCTCGGTTAGTCAGCTTATTGTGTTTCCACCCCCCATCACCACCACCACCCCCAAAGCAGCGGACGTAGGAACCGCTGAATGGGCGATCACGAGGTTTGTATTACACGGAGGAAGGAGGAGGGAGGCAGTGAGGGGAGGACGCACGGCGAGGGAGGTAAGGGATTGGCACCCAAACCTTGATTCTTCCGTGGTGGCGCACAGCGTGGACTCATATTTAGGGAGGAAATTTTCGAGGCTGGAAAGAAACTAGTTGAGTCTGTTTCCGCGCTTTGCTGACGTAATATCACATTTCATTTTTCTGCAGCCACCTGGGCATCCCGAGCTCTAGTGTTGGCACTGATTCTCATGCATGGGGAGAGTTGGGGGAGGAGTTGGAGAGTGTTGGCTCACTGCTTCATTCACAAAGCCATTCACTGTGTAATTAACCAAAGAGAGGGTGAGGCAGCTCGTCCCAAGTCTCTGTCAGATGGATCAGATCATTAGATGACTTCACTCTTGCAGTGATCTGGCGTAATTATCTTTCACATAAGTTAGGTAATGCATAAATAAATTTTACAACCCATTTCAAGAAAAGATTGGAATATAAATTGTTTTTCATAAACAGATGGACTTTAGAAAATCATTCCAATTCCTGCATATCCGTTATTAGTCCTGCCTTGTGCTCTGCCAAAGCACCAGAGCACTAAAACCTGGCTGCTTGTTCTCTGTATTAGAGCTCTGTCTTAAAAATGCTGACTAGGTGCCTCACAAAAACAATTTCTGGGTTGTTGCCCTACATGCTTTTTTGCAAAATAAAGAGCTCACCTAACTTTGCAATTACGGGCTACTTCGCCTGTACTATAAATCAAGCAGTGCTGATGCTTACTTTATTCTAAGTGTAATTAAGGATGCTGGATTTACAGCAGATGTTGCCAGGGCAACTTTTCAAAGTCATATTTTATCACACATACCAACCACTGTTTTCACTTATTAGATAGATTATGTACTGGAAAAATGGGGGCCCCACTGATCTGCAGGCATACAGTACTGTTCAAAAAGTCTTGAGCCACCCTTCTTCATATTTTGTGATGAAAGGGGTAAATAGAGGCAGCCATTTATTGAAACATGTGCAATCATTGATGGAAATACACAATTTAAGGCAAAAAAAATATAGAGTTGTCCAATTCTGACAAGCTTGACAGTCAATATTTGGTATTACCGCATTCATTCATCAACACAGCCTGGACTCTGTTAAGGAAGCTTTCATGTAATTTCTTGTAAATAGTTCTCCAGGTTTCTTGAATAAAATTTCTCTGGAAGCTGGTTGCCTTTTGTTCAGTGCTCTGTTAAGATGATCCCACTCAGCTTTTGTTTGGAATCACTGGGAAGCTGTTTTCCAATCAGGTGCATTCCAGTGTTGCATGGTGGATCGAAATCTGAGTACTTTTCTGTGTTCAGAATTCATCAATTCTGATACAATCGTCAACATCACTGGCTGAAATACTATTGTAACATTGGTACTAATCAGGTTTGTTGACATCAAATCAGGCCCAAACCATGAAAGAGCCTCCACTGTGTTTTACAGATGCCTGCAGACACTCACTGTTGTATCCCTTTCCTGGCCTCCTTGCTACATATTGATGAAGATTTGAACCAGAAATTTCACATTTGGATTCATCACTCCATAAAACCTGTTACCACTGATTTTTAGTCCAGTACTTGAGTAATCTGGGATATCGCAGCCTTGGCCTCTCAGCTTTTTGACAGCCACCATTCCACTAAGAGCATTTCACTGGATCAACTGAAAGTCCAGAGCATCACTCAGGTCCTTTGTCTGGTCTTTGATGGATTTTCTTTTTTTATTTCTTAAGGACAGGACAGATAATGTTTATCTGCTGTAGACAGTTTTTAGGCCTTCCATGTCTTATTTTGTCTTTTACAGGTCCAGTTTGCTTAAATTTTTTTAAGGACACACTGAACACAATGCTAAGTATGCCAAGTTTTTGTCAAATAACTCTTTGGGCATTGTTGGTGCAGAAAATACTATTTTATGCCCATCAGACTGTGTTAACATTGGAATTTGTCTTGCTCTAACCATAGAACTGGGAGAAAATTCTGTATTTTTGCAACAGGCTACTAGTTACACAGTGTGTAAAGTTGTTTTGTTAAGTTGTCTGTTACATGTAGAGACAACACTGGTTCATTCCTTGAGTTAGGTGCATTTTGATGCTTGAATGATTCATAGGTCAATGTTAAGTGGATTAACAAACAAAATAAGCATTCTTCTGAAAATGGTGAGGTACAAGGATTGGTCCACGCATGAGTGAAAAAGCAGCCAATGTCCAAAGAAGGACTTGAAAGACCTTCAGAAATCCTGGAGAACTATTCTTCAAGTACTGCTGCAGTGGCAAGTCTCTCTTTAATTATACTTACTCAGACTTTAATTGTTAAAAGCATAAAATGGGTTGTGAATGTCAAAGTTTTATGCATTTTGCATATTCACATGCGACTAAAGACCCAAACTGGACCCAAAGTGGCAAACTGGAAATGTGTAATACTTAGAAAATACTGTTCTAATGTTGAAACTAATTATTCTAATTAGATCCTCAATAATATTTTTGAAAATAATTTTCAGGCTCAAAATGAGACAGACGTTCCAGCTCATTGTTCAAAGGCTGTGATAGTATGGCGATGCATTGGTCCACATGGCCTAATTAACTCTAAACACTATATAAAGATGTTGTGCAGATAATGTCTTTTGCAGAGAAAGTCTTTTGGCGCATTGCGAGCAGAAATGTTGAGCAGCTGAGATCCAATTAAAAGCAAGAATGCGAAAACATATTATTTCTATAACAGCAGCTACTGTTCTTCTCACCTCAGCTCACAAATGCTCACAGATGATGCTAAAAAAAGAGTAAAACAGAAACATGCCCCATGTTTTTCTGAAATGTGTTGGTGGTGTTAAATTAATTCTGACCTAAAACTGGAAATATCATTAATGTCAGTTATTCTTTTGTTAACTTCAAACTTATTACTTACCTTATGTTTTGAAATAGATAATACCACAGATAAAATTATAGTAAACAATACATCATTAAACCATATGAAGTGCATCGCTGCACCACCCCGGCGTATAAATAAATGGACTTTGCAATTATTTCTAGATGGTCACAGTTGGAGATTATTCATTTCCCTTCTTTAACTAGAGTAAATATGACTGCGTGCCTGATATTCAGCGGTGCACTTTAAACCAAGCGTGCTTGTTATGGTTCAGTGCTTATTGCTTGGAGATTGCTTTAAATAACTTGTCTGGCTTGTTAAACTGTGGTTTTACTTACTTTGTCTGCACGCTTTAATTACAGCATGGGAAGCAAACACCTCTAACAAATATATTGAAACATTCTACCTGTGCACTATATTATAACAAAGGCAAGGTAGGGGGTGCTAAATTGATCGTGTGTAGAAGTTCAGCAGGACGGCCAATTCTCTGCATAACATAAACTGCAATTATCTTATAATGGGGATGCAAGAGTCAGTTAGTATGCATATCACAGGGATTAAACTAGACTGAAAACAGTGAAGGAAGGAGGATGGAGCATGGAGCCTCCCAGTAGTATTCCAGTCTGGTATTGTGGGTCACTTAGTATGGAGCTCCAGAGTGAAGCTGAGGGTCATTCTAAGGTCTCATGTGCAAAATCCTCTGGTCATAATCACATGTAAAAAGCTTATTAAAAGCTTTACACTTTGGTAATTCTAACGTGCATGCTTCATGCTTTGCTGCTGACTCACTCGCTATATGACCCCACATTTACCTCAAATCTCAGGTGAGCACAATCAGTGAGCCTGGGGTGTTTGTTTGTTAAAATGTCCTGTTGAGAGCTGCCATAAGCTCATCAAGTTTAACAAGTGGGAACTGTGGGAATGTTCGTGCAGTCATCTTCTACAGGAGTTGTGTGAACCTGCAAACAGGTATTGCGCGTCAGCCTCAAAGCCTGCTGAGGAGTCATGGCTGAAGTGGAAGGACGAGGACGGCAAAGCACACCTCCCTTCTCTCCGTGTCACATGCTGAAGTTACAGCGTTCATGTGTGCACAAACGCAGCTGTGTGTGGATATTATTTGCTGTGACAGTCATTGTCTTTATGTGTTTGGAAGCAGATTATAGCTCCACATTCTCAGCGATGGCATTTGAGGTTATTGTTCTCGGAGGGCTTCGCTGCACTGTATATGATCTCGTCTGTTGGCAAATGTCACCCTTCAAAACCATATAAATGGTCTGTGAATCACAATCCCATTTTTAGCAGGCAGAGTGAGTTGATCCATGACTGTTTTGTCATGGAAACTTGTAACTTTTTTGGGGGGGGACACACAACAATTAGTACTATAAGTGGACATTTACAGGCACAAAACACTTTGAGCCCACACACACTTACCAACGTGAATTCTACCCACTGGGGAAAAAATGACAGGGTGTTAACCATCTTCAGCCACCAGGGGGCCTTCAAAATGTAACCTCACTCAAGTTATTACTATAATAATATAATAGCATAGACACACAGACCACAATTTTTTTTAAACAGGTCATTTAAAAAAACATGTTTTTCACATGCAAAAGCTTCACAGATTCAGAGGTGGTGATGTTCTCGAAACAACAACCCCATGAGTGATTTAGTGGCACTACACAAATCCCTAAGATTAGCATCTTCTGTGATTCTCATCCAAAAATGATTATGTGTACTGCTGATCCTTTTAGACAACTGTAAGTACTAACAGTAGTAAAAAGAATATGATTTTTAATTTCATTTACATTTTTTTATGTCTTTATTTGAAAGGGACCCTTGTCAGTTGTTGGGCTTTTTTACATCGTTCAATTGCATAAAACCACAATACAGTATAAACACAAAACTACAATAAACACACAGACATTAGCTCAATAAAGATACGCACATAATTACCTCCAAAACGATGAATAATTGTGAAATAATTAATCAAATTTGATAAAATGACTGCAACTCTGCTTTACATTTAAACCAACAATTGACCTGTATTTTGAAAGATTTAATAGATGTAACAGATGTAGTCAATTTGATTTCTGTTGGAAGTTTGTTTCATAGATGACACGCCTTTATGGAGGATGCCGATTGTATGAATTTAGATCTGCGATGGAGTATTTTGCAGCCTGCACAATTCCACCTGTGCTCTGTGAAAAACACGATGACGTCTGTGCGTCCAGGAAGGCAGCAGGTGCGTCAGATGCACTTACCTAAGAGTAAACTGCTTTTGCACCTGCGACACTCTACAGTCAGGCTATCCTCAGTGATCCATATATTGACCTAAGCCTGTCTCTGTGTCCTCCGGGTAACAGAGGAAATATCCTGCTCCTGTTGACTTTACTCTTTGAAACGACCCTCCCGGGGAAGCTTTTCCATTCAGGATCACTTGTACAGTAAATTAATCTCGATATTCGCCACCAAACATTGTGGTTTCTTCTTTCACGAAACATTTCAGAGGTCATTTGGAAGCTGAACAGAAAGGCAGCCTCACAATAACTTTGACAGGAGACTGTTTAAATGATCCACTTCCCTCCAATCTGGAAGATCAGAATATATGTAAAATTGTGCTTTAATCTGGCTGCTCACTCAAGAGCATGACCTCTGCAAAGCAATGTTGTATGAATGTGCACTTTATGTCTGCATAAAAATGGGGAGCATGATGTTGCAGGAGAATATCTCTTGAGTAGGAGATTAGCAAGATGTTGCACACCAGCGAGTAACATGCTTCTCAATCTCAGGAATATAATTATTCAAAGCATTTAGTGGCTGTAATTGCTTCATGTATCTACGAAAGTATTAAAGGCCTAAAATACTACAAACCTCAGAGTATTGGATCAAAGCTCCTGTCTAATCCCCATAATATTTTGTGTGTTAAACCCTCTGCAGTCTAGCTCTTAAAAGGAACAAAATATCTGCCTCCTTTCGATGCTTTCGCGCACTTTACTTCCTTTCCAACATATAGTGTCTTGCGTTAGTCAGTGACGAGGTGGAGGTGAAGCCTCTGCCTACTCAGCATGACTAATTGCCCATAAGTGGCCATTTCAGTGCTGGAAACAAAGCATCACAAACAGCAAACAAACAGTGTGAGTCACTCTGTGCATTGTGGTTATGCACTGTGTGGATTAAATGGAAGAAAACGTATTTAGTCGTGTAAAGGAGAGACAAAATGTGAGCTTTTTTAACGTTTGATATGTTTACAGCTGATAAACAGATAAATGGATTTGGCATTTTTGTGGTTGATGAATACTTTTTGTTAGAATTCCCCAGAGTGACGGAAGGGAGTCATTTCCCCTGTTACAGCTAATAAAGCACTAATTGCCCTCTGGGTTGGGACGTGAGTTATGAGCGTGAGCTGAGGTAAATCACTTTCATAATGGAAAACAACAGCCTTCCCTTCTGGTTACACTATGTACAACTCAACCAGTTAGCAAGTTAGCAGTAAAATACCTTCAGAGGAGATGCTCAATGAGGCTGATTTTGAAGACAGGTTAGCAGAAATGCAAGCCTGGAAGGGAAAGTAACATTTTTTTTGGAGGTTTTATGATTCACATGGCAAAATGATTTAGATTCAAACTCATACTTTAAGACGTCCCCTTTAGCCTCCACTAACCCCAGACTAATTCTTTTTCCTTCTACTGTTTAGAAACCGCAACATATTGACAGTCTGGTCAGTCTGCTTGCAGACTCTATTAGTCACACAGCACAGAAGCCTGCTAACTCCCCTCCTTTCCTGTGTTTATTTCACAAATGTGCATGAGTGAGAGTAAATTTGCCAGCCACTCCACTTCCCAGTTTGCTTGCCAGCAGTTTTCTCCAGCCAAGCTGAGCCACAGCTGTTTACAAAGAAGGTGTTTCTGTTGCTACAGCCAGTCGGCCTTGGATCATAGGTTAGTAGCACTTAATAATGCATACAGTACTTGTAACACAGACAAATCAGCTTCAGCGCAGCTCATGATTATTTTCAGCAGTCATGCGCCCGCAGCAACGATGAAATGTAAATGAATCGATTATGCAGCTTCATCTCATTTTGTGTTTTAGCTCAGAGATACAAAACTTTCTCAAATCCAAGCTTTGTTATGCAAAAACAAACTGAAAAGACACTGATAGCTTTTATTTTTCTTGGCTTTTATTTCAGCATTTTTCAGCCCACTTTAGTGGTTTTGCATTGCACAGCTTTAATATCTGGGTTTGCTCTCACCACTCGGATCAATGAACGTTTTACAGACCAGCTATATAATGAAGTGCTCTCTGAGTAACACTACTGACTTTGTGCATGTGTCACATCCCATCCACATTTTTTATTTTCAGTTTCAGGAGAATAGAGGAGGAATAGGTGGTATGAGTGACCTGTGGCACATAATAACAGGTAGAAATCCAGGAGTATGAGGGCAGGATTCCTCCTGATAGCAATGGTTTCTTCCTGGTTGTTACCATATCAGTTCGTAGATGTCTAAAGACTATTAAGCTTCCAACACCACATCCAGAAAAAAAAACCTGTTCTTTATGGATCCATATTTATGTAATAAAGATGCACTGTGACACTAATTGCTCTCTAATTATAATAGGTAGCCTTGTGTCTGTAGTACTCCGTGCATGAGTGTGCAGCTGGAGGGGCTAGTGGAGTGGTGTGCATGTGAAACTGCATCCACACCTTACCTTGTCTGCTCTCTCCTCTCCTCAAAGGCTTCAGCCCTCAGTGGCATTTGTGTGAATCCAACTTCTTGCCGCCATGGTAACCAGAGCAGAGAGAGGATTGGATATAAATGAGAGAAAGTGAGAGGGCATGACCCGAACATCACACAGTCTCCCATGATGCTGTGTTTAGTATTCTGGCTGAATGAGCAGTGCTCACTCTGCTACAGTAATAACTGGACAATTTGGGCTTAATTATCACCTTCCTACTTACTTCATTGTTTTAATAAGATACAACACTGATTATAGTATGACCGTGTTTTCATGAATCGTATGATCCATCCTCGGTCTCTTTTACAAGATGCAAATTATGCAGAATTACGTTGCAGCAAATTGTTTGAATTTACTTTCATAAATCATATCTGAGCTGTTTCCCTGGATTTTGTAGCATGCTTTTGCATGGGCAAGATTTGTTCATTTCTGTGTCTCTGCATTGTTACATTATCAGACAATCAAAATGAATGAAGCGCAAATGCAAGTAACAGCAAAAGTAAGATAGATCAAATTTTAGATGTTTGTCTTTCGCCACATTTTTTTTTGAGCAAGCGTTGCAGATGCACAGAGACCTTGAATGCGAGCAAAGAATGATGTAGGAATGCAAGATGTGCACAAGGAATTCTCATTTCTGTGTGAAGCAACTGAACCCGAGTCTTTTGACTGAGTTAAACTTGTACTGTAGAGGGGTTTGTGGGTTTTCATGGAGAGGGGAAGCTGTTTTTTTGTCATAGTTTGCAGGAATTTGGACCCAAAAGCAGACTCTATAGGCAGGTGGGTTTAACATATAGTTCACCTTTAACGGTGAAAAAAACAACAGACCAAAATCCAGAGAAACAGAATATGTTACAGAATCCAGGGAACACATGGAGAGGAACACATAGGTGACAAACACGTTGTGACAAACAGAGATGGGCAGTAATGTGTAACTGTAATCTGATTACTTTTTTCAAGTAACGAGTAAAGTAAGGGATTACTATTGCAAAAAAGTAATTAGATTACTGCTACTTTCCCGTAAGCACGCTGTGGTTACTGTGTTACTAAACCGTGATTTTGTTTGTGAGAGTGTCTCATGACAATGACGTACGAGCGTGCGGCATCCATGGCAGCAACAGATGTGTGTAGATTATCAATGGATAATATAGAGTACAGGAGAGAGTACGACCATGCAGCATTTAAAGCTTGGAAGTACTGACATTACTTTGAGTTTGATCTGTAAAAAGTGACAAAAACATTAGCGTGTGCTGTACACTCTGCGTGGGAAGAAAACTTCTTTGTACAGCAAAAAATTTTATTTGAAATCTGAGCAAGCAGCTAGCACGCCAGCGCGGGAATGTGAAATTCACAGAGAAACCCTCGGATCTCCCCACTGACATGACCACTGCAGCACCAGGCAAACTTCCACATGCCCCACTCCTGCTAAACAGGTGAAAATAGACTTAAGAGCAACAGGACTTAGTGCTGCTAAATGTCTGATTTTATTTATTTTTTGCTGTGTTTTACTTGCATCTATATAAAATAGTGAGTGTAAACTCAAAAAAATATTTTATTTTATATGCTGGAATATGTAGAAAATAGGTTTAAATGTAAAACAAATTTTTTCAAGTCAAAGACTGTGGCATATCATTTAATTTTTGCTTAATGCAATGTGCATAAAGTTAAAAGATTAAAACTAATAAAGCAATTTTTAAAAAGCAACTTTTTCATTTGATTACATTTTATATGAAGATTTATGCAGAAAAAATAGAATTGAGCTGAAAGGTCTATCGCTTTATTACGTATTCAGGTTTTATATCATGTTTTTAAAAAGTATCTAAGTAATAAAGTAACTAATTACTTTTGAAAATAAGTAATCAGTAAAGTAATGTGATTACTTTCTTGGAGACATAATCAGTAATTAGTAACTCATTACTTTTTTCAAGTAACTTGACCAACACTGGTCATTTTATCTCATGAGGTCTGTGGTCTGTGATCTTTCTGTGTGCGCAGCAGAATATCTGGAAGACCAGACTGACTTTCTGGTTGTTCCGAGACACCAGGAGTTACTTGGCGATCGAGCTAAAGACTGCGACATCCCAGTCAGCATTGAAAAAACCGGGCTGGAAGGAGGAGGACAGTATGCATTTTCTTACGTTCTTTTCAGGTGTGTCTGCACTTCTGAGTTAGGTCATTAAGAATATTTCTCCCAGCTGAGGTTTGGCTAAACTCTCTCCTGTCCTGCAGGCGCTTTT
>VOQK01013467.1:67530-82013 GCA_015052645.1 Benitochromis conjunctus
TTGATGAGCAATGTAAAACCTATGAAAAAAAACAATCTTGTGTTGAAGTTTAGAGCCGTTATAACTACAGTTAAGAATAATGAAAGTTTTCACACAATGATGTGCGTCTTGATTTTGTGTGTAACAGTGGATATAATTGTCTTTTTTTGTAAATCAGAATTTGATCTACTGGGTCTAATGTATTTTTAAAAGCTTAGTGTATTTATTGGCTCATGCTTACTGCTCCATAATGCATATCTTTGTACCTTAAATGATTATGTATTAATTTTGAGACAACAGCAAAAAGAAAAAAAAAAAACACTCTAAATATGCTCATGGTGCCTTAGTGTTTCAATATCCATAAAAATCTAAATATTTGTGTGTCTATACTGTGTGTGCACATTATTAATAGCAGTTGTTTTTAGTGCAGAATTAATTGAAACAAGGCTAACCATGTTTGATACAATGGCCATTACAAATCCAGAGAATCCAGGTACAGCAACACATAAATCAATTAGAGGATGTAAAACATGTGAAACAGCCTTCCCCTCTTCTCTCTCCTACTCTCAGCTATACCATTTTCTCTGTAAACACTGTGAAACTGGATTGATTAAACCCATCTGTTGGGCCAATCAGCCCTTACCTAATGAACGAACCAGTCGGTGTCCCAGAGCTGTGTTTAATCCGGCAGCTTATACTGAAGAGCACAAGTAGAGTGGTACTTCTTTGCCACCACTGGCCGGGCAGATGTGTTTTGAGAGTAGTGGTTTGAGGAATTAATGAGAATCATGCACAGATCTGAGCCAGAGCGGACTCATGATTTTGGGTTTAATAGCTGGTGTTATCCTTCCCAGCCTTCACTGACGCATGTTCAGTGTTTGCCTCCAGGGGGCCTGCTGAATATATGGTACACTAAGTGGAAAAGAGTGTTAAGTGTGGCTAAAAAGGAAAGGGGGAAATAGGAAGCAGGAGAAAAGATGAAATCAGCCACTGCAGCGTGGGCAGTGTTGTTCATAGTCATGGTGCAGGCTAAGGTAATATTTTAATGAGCAGCATTCAATAGGTCATCACCAGAGCCCCCTGCTGAGCCATTTCAGCTCTCAGGTCAAAGGATATTAGAAAAGAAATGCTCATAACACTTCAAGAGGACCTTGCTTGACAGAAACACTCAGCATACTATTCTTTTGATGAATAGATCTTTTTTGTGTTATGATGAGGCAGGAAGCGGACCCAGATGCAGACTCGGAAGCAAACTTGAAGAACGGAAGACTGACCTTTATTTAGGTGCCAGCTGCAGCAAATCCACAGTGACAGTGAAAACAGAGATGTAATGACACCAAGAATAACTACGACAAAGCACAAGGGCAAACAAATACTACAACACGACAAAGGGCTAAAGAAAGCTGAGGGCTCAAATACACACGAGGTAATCAGGGAAAAAGACACAGCTGGGGAAAACAAGGTGCAGGTGAACAGAATCAATTAATGAGCAACAGGGACGCAAAACTGAACTCAACACACACAGGACAAGAGACTATTAAAATAAAACAGGAAAGTAACACTGAGACAGAGACTAAGATACGTGAACTTGACAGGCCAAAAACAAAGCGCAAAGACAAAACTGACTAAACTCGGGAAATATCACAGAAGCTCAGACATAGGAGGGAACATAGGAGGACAGGAAAAACCTAATAACTAACAAGAGCAGAATGAAAACACAATCAAGGCAAAGGTAATATCCAAACATGAAATGGAAAATATCAAACAAAAAACTGTACAAAACCCAGGATCATGACACTTTGCTTTTCTTTAACTCCTGTGTTTACTGTTCTTATCTACTGTGATAAACGCTGCACCCTAGCTCTGGGGATTGGTACGCCGGTGTACCCGTTTACAATAGAATTTAGTGTCTCATACAGGAGAAGAAAATATGCCTTGCTCTAGCTGATCCTTACTGCTAGACCTTCAAGACTCTGCATTGAAACAAAAAAAAAAAAAAAGAATTTCAGAGATGCTAGACCTATTTTACCTATTTTATGTATGCCCTTCTTATAGTTTAAGAGCACAATTCATGTCAACCAGTCTAAGTTGGTTTCCTGAGTATTTTTTAAAGCTGCTTGACATACTAGTGATCACAAAGACATATTTTCCGGTCCCGTGCAGGCAGTAGTTGCTGCAAAGCTCGGATTCAACAGATTTCTTGGTCAGAAAGCATCCATAAATCTTCTTCTTCCTCGCTCAGAACAGAGGAAAAAAAAAGGCAAGAAACGAGCATGAGGAAAAAAAAAGAGAAAATAATAAAAGAGATTGTCTACACGCATGTTGCAGAGAGGCTCTCTGTCCTTGATCTGGAGATTAATTTTTCATTTACAGAATAAAGTACAAAGCTAAGGAAAAGCCTTCAAAGAGTCTCAGTGAAACTGATAACACAGCACATATCAACATTCACCTGACGTTAGGTAGAATGTCATTATAATATGTGCTGTGCTACCGTTTCAGGCCAAACGCAATGAAAGCAGTTTTCAACCTTGGGGCCTTGAGCTCGCCTTCCAGGCTGGCAACTACGCTGCCAATTATTTCCCCACAATGTCAAGGTTGCATGCTTCTCACATTTTGAGCACCTCTCCTTGCTAATATCTGCCTATGAAGCTACAAGAATTGAATAACACTGGATTTAATTTCCATCCCTTTAATGTTGGATTTAAAATTTTTCGTCTCGGTCTGATTGGCACTTGAGGCATTAGAGAAAATGTCTTTTGTAAAGTGGTGTCAGACGGTGTCCGAGCTGTAGGATTAGACTGTGCAGTGATAAGTGAGCAAGCAGGAGCTAATTAAGTCTTGCTTATGCCTCCGAATACAGTTTCACATATCAATAATTCTGTATGACCTCGGCCGCTGGAGACCAGGGATTGTTGGCTCAGGCACTGAACACTCACTTGCATATAGGATGATGTAATAGATTTCACTTTGTCCATTAACAGATCATTTGACACTGTAATTAAAAACAGCTCGCAGTGATAAATTAATCAATTCCCCCGAGTGTGTTTGTAAGATAAGCTGAGAGCACTTTTTTTTTGCTCTCAGGAAAACAGAAGGTATGAGTGGTATTTAGATGCTTTGGAGAGGAAATTGACAACGGCTGTGATTCAGTTGGCACTGCAGCTGAATGAAAAGGGTGAGGTGAAGCAAGACGGGCGAGCTAGTGTGTTTGTTATTCCAACACTTTTCTCGTGCACATGCCCACTTATACACCTAAGGTTGTTTATACGTGAAATTTATTAAAAACCTGCAGCTAATTTAATAGATCTAGGTAATTGTTTGAAATGTATGCATGACTGGAGGAGCTGTATATTATTATTGCTTATTTATTACTGAGAGACTGAAGTAGCACGTTGAATGGCTAGCTAATCAAAAACATTTTTTATTCACTGTCAGCTTGATGTGAAACTTAAGTGTAGCTAAAAATGAGAGATTAAAACATAGAAAGTATTACAAGCATCAAACACATGAGACTTTTAAGGAAGTACTGCATACCTCTATCTGTCCCTACCAGCAACATCATCCTGTACCGCCACAAAAAGGTGCACCAGATGGACAACTCCTTGCTGCACTATTAGCTCAATAACACGAGACATGCTCAGAAAGGAATTCAGTGTCCCTAAATGGTTGCAGTTCACACACCAATGTGCTTCCAAGGAAGATCAGCTAAAGTGCATGCTTGCATCAATCTCTACAGTCTTTGAAACGTAATGCCACTTGGAAAGGTGCTGTTTTTTTAGCAGCAATGAGTTATATTTTTTGGCAAATTTGTAGCTTTATCATCTTGATCTGGCATTTATATGAAATGTATATCTTACAATGAATAATCCTAACATTTTAAAATGAGTATTTATGCTATAAGTCAAGTCTGTGTTTCACTTGAACGTATCTGCCATCTGTGGTCCAGGTTTTCAAATTGCATTCAAGATGCTGTGTAAATTTTATACAAAATAAAAGTAGATTGCTTTCAATAAGCTTGTTTTGAAGGGAAATGAGGAAAAAACAATCAAGTATATGATTGTTTACTGTAATAAAGTTTGAGCAAGTTCCAATTTATACATGGCAATGTCACTGAAATCTGTAATTGTATGCAACATTCTCAATCTGAAGTCAGTAGGGACACAGCATCATTGCTCCTGTGACTATAGGTGAAAAAAAATAAAATGGTAAACTCTATTCCCACTTGCAATTGTCTGTGCACTCACCAAAAACACGTCCTCATTTATACTTTAAATTAGCTTGCATAAATAGGCTGAAGTGTGCCCGGAAAACACAAACACGAGACTCCCTGCAGGAAAGGCACAAAGGAGCAGCACAGAACAAAATCTTTTGAAGGGACTCTAAAAGGGAATTAAGCAGGCCTGTCAAAAAATTAAACTGGCTCTAGTTTGAAAGGGGATTCTTTTAGCTCCCTCTCTTTTGCCTCTTCTGCCGTTTCTTTTCTGAGAATCCATGGGGCCCTGCCAAGACACTGCAGTCCACACTGCAGATCTTTCCGCCATGGAGGAAAACCTCACACAGAGTCTGTTAATACGACATGTTGTGTCACAAAAACAAAATTTCAAGTCATGTTTTTCTTGATCCAGAACTTAAAGACAGATTTATAGCTTTTTATAAAAAAACTGTATGTATATATATATATATATGTATACATTCAGCAGTCAGATATAATCTCATTGCTTTATTGCAGCCGGCTTATTTGATGTGGTGGCTCTATAAAAACATTATGTAAATTTTCAGTTGACGTGTGTAATTTATAGTATCAATATATTGGAATAAAGGAATCCCCCATGTCTCTAAAATCTCTGCTCCCTTTCCGTGTGTAAACAATTTGTCACGTTTTTTTGAAATTTTGCCATGATCATGGATTATTGAGTCCACTGTGTATAAGTGAAGGATGCCAGAAGAGACACTTAATTTTAATGATAGCGCTGACAAAACAATTCTGTGGGGAGCAGTAAAGCATCAGGGCCATGGCCATTTTTATTTTGCTGCCATTTTATATCTATATCTATATATCTATATCTATATCTATATCTATATCTATATCTATCTATATCTATCTATCTATCTATCTATCTATCTATCTATCTATCTATCTATCTATATATATATATATATATATATATATACACACACACACACACACACACACACACACACACACACACACACACACACACACATGGATTTGCGTATAATTTCACTATAGTTCTACAGTTTCATCCATGTTTTATCATACAAAGAGGTGCTTTCATAAATGAATAAAAACCGAGCTAAGTCAGACACCTTGCATTGTGATTACAATGCCTTATTAAACATTTATGTACACTGTATGTGGAGAAATGTATCCACATCAAGATCATATGCCACCTGAAAGCTGAAATGAATAAAAGGATCTATCTTTGTACAGATGTTATAAGCATAGTTGTGGCCTCGGAAACTGCTGGTAGCAGTTGGAGTTGGAAACGTGTTTGGCAATCTTTTGCAGGTTAGTAAATAGTGGTTAAATAACTATAACTAAATACTGATTTTCAAATCAGTAGAGGGTGCCTGTCTTCAGAAATACTGGCTGTATATTTGATCTCTCCTGATTTGTACGATCTATTCATTATACTTTATTCACTAATCATAGCAGACATTATTTTTTCCAAGCTTATTGAACCATACTCTGCACATTTATTTGATTTAACCATAATGAACAATGACAGCCCTCATCAAACCCAAATAATAAAAAAAGCACAAAGCAGCGCGGAGCTAACATTTGTGTATGACTGTCAGGAAGACGCAGCAGTGGAGCTTTGTATAGAGTAAAACTAAAGTTCTAAATTGCTCTGAGAATTAGCTTGTCCAAACATGTCAGAGGACTCAGTTAGACATCCAATTACTGCCACTGCTCTCCCAGGGCTATCGGCTGGAACAACTTTTATTAACTACTCTCTTATGAAAAATGAATCCAAACAGTCTGCAAATCCTCACTAGATTGGTAAGGGGTCGGGGTTGACGTCTAATCCCATTCGAAAGGTTTGTTCATATTCATGATGGGAGTCACGACAGCCTGTGTGGAACCCTCACTAACAGCTTAAAAGAAGAATTAGACAAGTGGCGGCTGCATGAAAACATGCAATAGAGCATGTCTCAGTGCATTTCAGCTTAGATGTCATAAGCGTCAGTAAAAGCCTCTCACTGAACATTGTAGTATATAAAATATCCATCGGAACTGGATCCACCCCCTCTGCTCTCTTCTTCCAGTCAGACACTGATTAGATCAGCATTACACAATCACGGTGTGCGCCCTAAAGCCACCACAGATGCACATTTTGTTTTGCTTTTATTGCCTGCTCATCCTTGTTGTTTCCTTGCTGGTGTTTAGCTCTCCTTAAATGACATACTTGCATGGGCAGTGTTTTACTGTGCGCAGATTAAGCAGCCTTGTTTTATTTCATACCATGTGACTAGGCTTCTCTTTACGCTTGCGTTTCTCCTTTCCCACACGTTGCACTGCACGTCTATTATTTATGAATGCATGCAAAGCTACTTCTACTGAAGCAAATAGAATGGGAACCCTGCATCACTCCAAAGTAAATAATGCATTTGGCACAAACTTGCAGTCTTTTAAAAGTAGTGGCAGAGTTATAGGTAGGGGAGCGCAGTGTCATCTTGGAACCCAATGTATGCTGGCCCATCTCCCAAAAAGCTGCCCTATGGAGTCTCTGGCACCTACTCTGCTGCCCTAAAGAGCATCTAATTAGGTGCACTACAGTAGTTCCAAGTCATTCTTTTGACTCTACACTTATTATGATTCAGAGCACAGTCCAGCAGCAGAAGACTCATTATTTAAGTGCTAGTATGACTGGTAAGGGTGACTTGTTTTCCTAAAAAGAGCTGCTCTGCTCTCAGTCTTTCTGTAAACATGGCAATTCAGCTAAATCTCGCCACCGAGAACAACAAAAGAAAACAGCAGAAAACCATCACTTTCCTTATAGATGACCAAAAAACTGATTATTCTGTAATGAATTCCAAAGCTATCACATCTGGTCAGCGTTTATGCATTATCCATTCACTCTGCCGGTATCTCACTTTATTAGAATCTTATTTCCTCTTACAGCTCATCTCTGGAACTGAAAACTGACCTATTTAAGACTCGGCACAGTAGTGTAACTGCTGAAGTGCACTGTGTACCTCTCTGAATAAAAAAGGTGACATCGTGAAACTGTCATTTCTCTGACACATACACACCAGTCACTTTTATATTGGTGCAGAATGTAGGACAGAAAATCTTTGGTTTCACCGCGTCTGAACAAAATGGAGCCACACAAGGGAAGGTTTGGGTGGGAGGAGAGGCAGTGAAATCAGATTATATGTAATAAAAAATTCCGTGCCATGAATTTCTGTACAAAATACACAAACAAAACCTGTAGTTTCATCAGGCAAGGATAAAAACCATACTTATTATAATGAGTCACCTCCTGCTTGATGATTAAATAAGCCAAATAAAATAAATTGCAACAACTCAGATCCAGGCTAAACAGTTTCTAGATTGTCTCTTACTCATACATTTTTGCAGCAACTTGGCAGCGAGACATGGTAGATTACAGTATTTCACAGCCTGCTTTATGTAAATCCATATATGACCGCACAGAGTACAGTTAGTTTTTATTCACAGTTTTGTAAATGAAAATGAATGCATCTTCAGTCAGTTGTAAACGTGGACCTCATAGGACACTTTATGACCTACGCCTTTTATTTTGCTCATTTACCAAATATCTAATCTGCCATTTACATTGCAGAAATTTAATGCATTTAGGCATGTAGACATGGTAAAGGCAAACCTGCCGAAGTTCAAACTGAGCATCAGAACGGAGAAGAAAGGTCCTTTTTTGGCATTATTGTTGCTGCCAGATGGACTAGTCAGAGTATTTCAGAAACTGTTAATATGCTGTATTTTCCCGCACCATCTCTAGGGTTTCCACAGTTTGGAAAAAGAGAAAACATCCAGTGAGAAGCAGTTCAGATACCAGAAGTCAGAGGAGAATGGCCAAACTGTTTCAACTTGATATGAGAGCAAAAGTAACCAAACAACCACTAGTCACAACCAAGTTAACAAGAAGAAGATCTCTGAATGCACAATAAGTTGAATCTTGAAAGAAATGGGCTCTCCTGTCAGCTAAGAACAGGAAAGTGAGGCCACAGTTTGCCCATGCTTACCAAAACTGGACAATTAAAGACTGGAAAGATGTTGCCTGGGCTGGTGAGTTTTGATTCCTGCAACAGGCAATATTTCAACTGCTGCAACATACAGATAATAGGGTCAGAATTTAGCTGCTGGTGGTGCAATGTTGGAGGATATTTTCTTGTCACATTGTGGGCCAATTAGTATCAACTAAACAATATAAATGCCACAGCCTACCCAACGTCACAGAGCTCAGATCAATCTCAATCTGGTCAATGAGTTCAGTGCGATAAAATGATCCCCAAAGTCACCTGATCTCAATCCATAGGAGTATCTTTGGAATATGGTGGAGTGAAAGATCTGGATCATGGCAAGGATGCAGTCCAAGCTGGTAGAGGCATGATGGACCTAGCAGTGTATATTTAGATAAAGATTTTCCAGCATCACCAAAAAGATGCAAAGGAAAAACATGCCAATGCAAGTACCGTACTCCACATCTATTATATATTATTCATTCTTGTAGGTTTGATATAGATATTTCAGTGATCTTGTCAGTCTGTCCTGCAAACAACAGATCAGTTGTCATAGATCCAAAATGAAAAATAAGTCAAGAGCCATACTAATAAAACTAATATGTGCCCATTTCCTCAGTAATAATGTGAAACTTTTACCAGTTTAAAGGTATTGGTTTGACGTTTGAATAAAACTCACCCCAGATACAGAAGCATTCAGCCAAATACTCAAATGTTAACAATAAAATATTTGGTATTGCATCTGGAAAAAATATGTAAGGCTGTGCATTTGAAGGTTAAAGAGGACTGCAGGGAACAATCAGAAAAGCATTTTGCTGATTGCTCTTTGTGCTGGTAAAATTCTGTTTTTTATGGAAGGAAAAAAAGTGCTAGAAATGATTCCCACTCCACTTCCTCCTAAACATTGTTGGAGAGCAGCATTAACTCCACACACAGAGATTGTTGGTCGACTGGTTTATTGCCATCATTACTCATTTTATTTTGGCTTCATTTCTTGATAGTTCTTATCTGCTCAGTCAGTTGTTGGAGCTTAATTGTACGGGTATGAGGACCCGAGTGAATACTGTTTATTGTAGAGTGACTTATATTGCTTTAAAGCAGCAGGATAATTTTCTGCTTGAGCAGACACATTGTTGGATGAAATGTGAAAATAAAGCTTGAATATCCACTTAGCATTACTTTGATCTTATTACAGCTTATGGCTGGCTCACACATTCAGTTTATGTCAAAATACTTTTCACGGTTTTGAATATTCATTGAAGTTGGTAGTACACACGGTACCACATGCAGACAGGCGAGCGCGCACACACACACGCACGCACGCACACACACACATACGCACGTGCACGCACGCACGCGCACGCACACACGCACGCACACACAAAGCATTTTGTGACTCAATATCAGATGTAACAACAGAGCTCCAACTGCAAAATAATTTAGAAAAATAACCAAGTAAATTTCACAAACCTGCCTCAGTGTTTAAAATGCTAATTACTCAAATGTATCCTCAAGATCATAAATTCTGTGAGCGAGACTGAGATAGCATTTATCCACATAATTTGTTTTTTGACTTGTGATTTGGATTTTGCATGTTATTAATTACTACGAGTGTTTGTGACTCATGCAAAGCTACAAATTCAAGATTAAAATAACCCAAAATCAAAACTGTATTCATGCATATTGTAACAATTAACCTGTGTTGTTGAAATGAACCACCGATTACTGATAAATAATGCAGTCTAAATGATTTACAAATTATAGATTTATAAACAGCAAAAACTTTAATTATATATACGCTATTAATTAATAATTTACTCACAGGTAAATTGATAATGCCCTTAAACGTCTTCAGTCTTGAGATCAGAAATAGCTAATGATCTACAGTTACACTCCATCAGTTAAGCACTTTGGAGTTTGTATATCGCACACAGATTCACACACCAACTCGTGCACCTTACGGTGGTGTCATGTCCAAGGACGTACTATAGTGGACAACCTGCTGTAATAGCCACTGTGGCTATTTGACTGCATACTGCATCTACCGTTGAAGATCGAAGCTACTGTCAGCTGCTCCTTTGTCACAAGCAGTCACCACAGCGGGTAGCTCCACATATTTAATTTGGCACATTTTTTATGCAACTCCAAAGGGGATATGTGTCTTCACCTGGAATTGAACCAGCAACCTTTTGCTTGCCAGGTGAATGTGTAAACAACCCCTAATGTTACAAAACCCTTTTTCTTTTGCTTACTCCCTTTAGGGTTTACCACACAGGATCATCCCCCTCCATCTCATCCTATTCTGTCACAGCAACTCTCCGCATGAGCTCCCTCACTACATCTGTATATAATGCTGCAACAATCATAATGTGATAACTCATTATGGCTGTTTATAAATGGTTAACAGTGGTTAAATAAGTGCCACGAGTAAATGATCTGATGATGAAATGGTTTGTTTACATCTTTCATCTTTAAGTAGTTTCAGGAGGATGTGCTTCTCTGCTGCATACTAACAAGCACTGAATGGTGATTTATAAATATTAATGCAACTGTACAGTAAGTCAAGAATTTGTTTTTGAATTTTTTAGCCCTCATTGTGATGCTTGACTGGAGATGTACAGTCTGCTGAATGCAGTTTGGTGCATCATTTGCAAATGTTTTTGGGCAGAAAAGCAAATATAAGTTCTCTGTGCTACTCGTATAGTCCAAAGCCAGAGTAGCCTACTCTTCCTCTGTTCCCCCATGCCTGTGCAATGTGATGATGCGGTAGGACAGCTATCTGATCCCTGCTGCGTTGTACCGTGTGTCCGGTGGCACAGAACATGCTGTGAGGACATAAGATGAGTCAGAAGCAAGTAGACCTCGCTGGACTACAATAGCGGAGGAGATGGAGAGATAGAAAAGGACAGGACTAGACACAGGGACTAGCCAACTGTGTCAGAGACTCCAGATACACTAAAACGACCTCTGCCTCTGCACCCTAGGGGATGTTTTCCAGCAGGTCGGAGCCTAATGTTGGCTTCTGGAACTAAGTACACGGCCTCCTCTGGACTGCTGCTTCCAAAATAACACCACACTAAGCCCAGCGGGGAGTAAATGCTGGAACAAGGCCACACTCCTCCACCCCTTTACCGCTGTTTTTCATAACTCCAATTTTCTCTGTCAGCATTAGGCACAATGGGAGCCTGCAAGTACCAGAGTTGATTGTGGTGAGTTGCTGAACCAGAAATAACTATGAAAATCAAGTTTATACACAGCAGAATTGAAAATCTCCAACTTCCTCTATCTTTCTGACTTCAAAACATAGATTCATGGCCATGACTGGAAGGCAGTTTGCTCACCAGATATCTAGGAGCCATTCTTAGATAGTGCGGATGCTATAATCTTCAAATACTGTTGCAGTTACTGGACTAGTATAAAAATACAACTTGCTTCACAATCTTTATGTATTATCTGAACTTTTGTTGTTACATTCTTCAAAATGCGACTTTTTTCTTCTTAAACTATGTTTATAGTTATATTTTATGTTTAAAAATGGGCAGTACTTTAGAACAAAGGAGCAAAATGTAATGCAGAAACATGAGCATACAGAACGGTAAATATTTTGGCAAATGCATACTGCTGTTAAGAATCATTATGGACCTGCAATCCAGATAAAACGTCACCAACAGTGACAGGAAGTCCAGAATCACATTACAGCAGAGGGTTGATGATGAGTCCAGTTGAGATGCCCAGGATAACTGGGATGAGACGGGAGAAAGGAGTGATGTGTGATAGATGGCTCTTAGATGGCAGATTAGAATGAGTTAAAAGAACTTCGACAACAAGACTCAAAGAAAGCGAGCAGATAAATCACTGGACATGAATACTAATGTTGAAACTGGAAATAAGATGATTTTAACAGCATGTGAGCCAGTCATGTGGTTTCACTGACACAGAGATTTGGCACAGTTTTAACTGTGTAATGTTGAAAATATGTATTCATTATCTTACCAAAGATAATGACTACTTAAAAATGTTCTTGGCTCTGGGTGTCGATTTGTTAAATTTCTTTAGTAGGAGCCAGAGACATTCGTCTTATCTCTGTAGTTGTTCAGTTGGCACTCTGGACCGAGCCATTAGTGGAGCTATAAAGGTGTACTACGCATGAAAAGTGCTCAATGGAGTTGAGACTTTTTAAACTTTAAACATTTTTTTTTATCACATTGGACTGGTGACTCTGTGCATGGTGTTGTTATGACCTTGTGACCATTGAGATAAAAGCCATTGCTCTCTCTTTAGTCCCACATTTAGATAGGGTCTTCAAAATGACTACCTAAATAAGTGTCGGGATATAGCTGCTGGGCGACAAGACTTTCTTGTTTCTAGAAGCACTTTGAGAACAAATGTTTTTATTAAACCTGCCTTGATAAAGGATTCGGCCAGGAGCTTGCGGACAGCGCTATGCACCAGGGATTTCTTTTAAACACAAAAGCTACAGCCCTTACATCTGATGCTGCTGATTAACTTACTCTTCCTGTTAACAGTTTTACATAAAAAACATGCAGGAAAACTTTAAAGTTAAAAAGTGAGAAAATGTGAGATGGTGCTCTTCCACCTCCTGATGTCCGTACATGTTATTTTCTCTTTAATTTTTCTAAAGTGGAAATTAAACTCTTTGTATTAGTGACTGACACTGTAGCAGGTGGATAGCACTACATTAAACGGGTGAAACATTAAACTGTATTTAAACTTCTTGAACTTCCACTTCCTAGCATTTAGTTACTGGGTTTTTAAGTATACACTGTAAAAATATTTACATAAATGTAATTTTGTACTACAAATTTTTATTTACACTGGTCATGTTAGCCCAAAAGCATGACATTTCATTTTTTCGATGTAAGACAGTGTACCTTATGGCATCTAAGCGGCTAAATCTAGGATGTTTGCTGCAAAGATGCTGTAGAAGACATTTTGTATTACTCCGATAAGCATATAGTAGCATGTTGGTCAGGCCACACCTGACACTGGAGGAGGATATAATACTTATTTTAAAAAATATATAAAGAAAAACCTATGATGACATGATTTGGAGAAAGATTTGCTATATGTTAATTTGTAGTCCATGCGTAGTTTATAGTTATTTTCATAGATATTGGTAATGTCCTTCAGTATTGCAGATAGTGAGAGTTAAAATGACATTGGCAGATTAACCCTCTGGGGTCTAGGGCAATATGCACTGTCAACACAAATCAAAACGGAATCGCATTGCGGCCCCGCCCCCATGCCCCGCCCCCTTTTATCGCCGATCTCGGTGTGACGCGCCGGCGCGTCAATAGACCACAGGGGGTTAAAACACGTATCACCGTCTTGTTTAATGAGCCCAAACCTGCAAGTTGAACACATCTTATTTTAAGATTTCACAGCCCCTCCTGGTGTTGTGTGATGCTGTTGTATTTACGTACTTACATCATCTTGCACTTGACTGCCAACTGAGCCATATGCTGCCGTGTTAATTGTGCATTTGATTACATGCCCGAACTATTCCCTGAGAAGTTATAATTTTGTCAGGTAATCAGTCCTGCTGAGTTAAAGCTGTCACTGACAGCCTGTGTTGATGCTCATCTGTCATTTCTCTTCCCGTGGCGTTCAGTTGTACAACATGGAAATCTTTTTCTTCTTTCCAGTTATATCTCTTGGATTGCTTGGGATTTGTGGGTGCAAAAAAAAGAAAACCACACGCTTGGAGCAAATTCCATCACTTTATGGAAATGGCCATTCCCTCGATCCATTCATGTAGGGATTTAAGTAGCACGCTTTCCCCTTCATCCTGTCATTACAATCCTTTTGTTAAGCCGTCGTTCCAGGAGCCTTTTGGATCATCAGTGTCTGTTTTTCTGCGTTTTAACTCATTATTATCGAGAGAGATGCTTAAATTAGGTATCTCGGCGCAAGTAGCTAGAAAATAGCAGTTCATCACAGACGGGCAATTCAGACATTAGAATTGCAGTAGCTTCCCTCAAATGACATAACACTTGAAAATAATGACAGAGTGCGTTTTAGGTTTGCATCTTCTTGTTTCTATGTTGCTAAAATGACTGCAGCAGCTCTGATGTATAAGCTGCAGTCCAGCGGCCTGAGTGTTAAATACAAATTGGCTGTTTTGGCGCACTGAACCACTTACTACTAAGTGCTAACAATGATACATACTTTTCATATTGCAGTATAGCTCAGGTTTGCTGGGCTTATTGTTAACATAGATCACGATATTAATTTGATTC
>VOQK01013470.1:7598-19206 GCA_015052645.1 Benitochromis conjunctus
CGCGGGGGGCACTGGAGCCTATCCCAGCTGTCATAGGGCGAGAGACAGAGTACACCCTGGACAGATGACCAGTCTCATACAGGGCTAACCCAAACAAACAGACAGATGCGCTGGCATTCACACCTATAGTCAGTTTTTAGAATCAACAATGAACCTAACGGTATATGGTACTAGAGAGTACCATATAAAGATTTAAATTATCATGTCACATTTGACCTCTGACCTCTCCTTCAAGGTCAGTCGACTGGTTTGAAGTTCAAAGTGATAATAATGCTATATAGCCACTTAAATCAAATTTTCTTACTGCCATTGTTATGGGCATATGGGCATATAGGGAATGATATATGGGTATTCTAAATATCACGTAGCATTTGACCTCTGACCTCACTTTTACATTTCACACCTGGGGACCACCTTTCAAGTGGACCCCAAAGTTGTTATATCTTTAAACAATATCTTTAAGTAATTTGATTACGTGTGATTTTGTTACATACCGGTAAGTACAATATAAAAGAAATATAAATTTTGTAGAATGTGGTCAAAGGAAATTTATTTGATTGATATACATTCAACCTACACCGAGCAAATTTTCCTTAACAATTAATTGTTTTGAATAAATAAATAACTGATTTGATCAATTTCAGTATATATTTTTATTTTATTTTAGTTAGTTTTCATTTTTTTCAAACGTAATTTTTATTTTTATTCTAGTTAACTAAAACGCCTTTTTTACATCTAGTTTTTGCTATTGTTTTAGTTCGCTGTAATAACCTTGGTCATGTCCCTCGGAGCTCATTGATCCCTTTGTAATGAGAGCACCAGGTGCTTTTAGAGTCCCTGTAGGCCTGACCTTGCCTTCTGCACACCTGTTTACATGTTATACAGTACAGGAACACTGTGTTTTTAGCAGTGCACATACAGCGTGATATCGTTTTAAAAACTAAAGATGTTCAGCAGGGATGTTCAGCAATGACTGTTAAAACAGTTTCACATCACTTACATAGAGTATTATTTACCGGAGCTTGTGCTTTCTAGCATTTACTCTGTTTTGCTTTATTTGAAAGGTTGATGCAACACAGGGTGCACCTCTGTGTTGCACTTATTGTGATGTAGTTTTCTATCCATTCATGTTCTAATAAAGAAGTCCTCAGTAAATGAGACAGCATTTGGTCAAGGTGCCCAGTGGCACTTCAGGTTACAGCTTATAGAAATATTGCTTGATCCAAGCAGGAGTGATGTCTGGAAGCTCGTGGATTGTTTTAGTGCGGAAAGTCTAATGTTGTGACAGGGGTGCGACTCTTAAACTGTCCAGCCCTGTCCTCTAAATGACAAAAGAACATTAGTTCCTAATCAGCAATGTTATACATGTTTAAATCTAATCTAGAGCAATTATAGTTGGTGTGCCTAAACAAGCAATCCAACAAATAAATAGTCACCTGACCTACACAACTCAGCATTAACCCTGATGATTAGCAAACACTACCGTTCTCCCAGTTGTCTGTGATAAATGTAATGAGACTGCATCTCAGGCTATTGACGGTAAAGGATGTTTATTTCTTTATTTCCTGCAATTCATCTGGACTGGGATATAAAAGTTTATATCCACAACAGCACGCACGGACAATTTCAAATCTGTCTGTGTAATGTGTGAAGAAAAAAAGGATTACAGTTGGAATATCGTGACTTTCTAATAGTATTTTTGAATGCATTGTATGCATAGTCTTTCTTGCCGCAGGAACTTTATCCTATAAAAACATACTTTCCCATATATTTACCTTGGCATTTCATTATGAAGACACATTTTTTCAGTGTTTCTTGGTGGATTAGGCTGCTATTCCATTTTAAAAGTGTTGCTCACAGACATCAGACACTCAGTAGTTTATCAGTAGTCACTTACTGATCACATGTAAGCATAGCTGAATTAAGACAGTATTATAAATTTGCCAGATTTGATTATTTTGAAATTGTTCAGTTTATTTCCATGATGATCAAAAGAATTTTTTTTAGCTGAGTGCCAAGTGCATACAGTCATTTTATAGATTTATGGTAACAGTGCAAACATAACATGGATGTGCTACATTAGCAGACAAATTGAAAGATAGCTAACAGTTATTTTATCTTTCAGATAAGATAAGCATCAGTATGGCAAACAGAATGGACTACTAGATGCCATTTAGCAGATGAAGCAGGTGCAATAGTTCCACCCCTCTCTATAATTTATTTATTATGGCTTGTTTGTTTGAGCTTGAATTTAGCTTTCTTTGCTCCAGATGGCAGCTGCAGCACAATCAGCCCAACAGCACCAACCAGTGTCAAAGCTGACTCACAGAAACCCACAAACAAAGGAATGACATCAGCTTAGTGCAAGAGTTCATGACATGCTTTTACCAACACACCAGACAGGGGCGCTCCAACAAAGAGAATACACTCTGAAATGACTGCAAGCTACTGCAACCTCTCCAGCAAACTAAAGTCTGGATTAAACTGATCTAATTATTACAATATATGCATTTGTATTACTAAAAGCTTAACTAAAGCATCGATTTGCCTTAGTCCTCCACATTTTCTATTTAACATAAATATATTTTTTTAGGTTTTCATCTGTATTTTTTATAATCCCCCATGATGAATGAATGAATAATTGAAGGACTGTCATGAAACAGTCACAACTTTAAAACTATTGATTCATGATTCTGGTTTCAAATTTCTTACTGTAATTTTTGTTTTCCTGGACACAACGTTTCATATTTAATGACTCGAGTCCATGTACAAGAAATGAAGTCATTGTGAGTCAGAAAGAATGTTCCTGTCGCGAGGTAGAATACAGACATACTGACATACGTCCAAACACGAAGAGTCAGTCAGTCATCTCTGTGATCAATGAATAAAAATCTTTTACAACCATTTCAGTTTTATCAAAACATTACTGACTTTCTCTCAGTTGGAGTTCAGTGTTCAAATAAAAGTAAAAAATAAAATGTGAAGGATTTATTTCAAACTTTACAAAACTGCCGAAATGAAGAAAAGCACAAAGGTGTACGTGAACGTATATGCATCAGAAAACAGACAAAGAAAATATATACAATCTGAGAACATAGTCCAGTAAAATCACACTACAAACATTCAGCAGCCACTTTATTAGGCACACCTGTTCAACTGCTCAATTATGCACACAAGGGTTAGGCACACAGACATGGTAAAGACGGAGCATCAGAATGGGGAAGAAAGGTGACTCAACGTGGCATCATTGTTGATGCCAGACGCCTGGTTTGAGTATTTCAGAAACTGGTGATCTAGGGGGAAATATTCAGCATAATCTCTAGATTTCGGAGAAAACAGTCTGAAAGGAGAAAATATCCAGTGATTGGCAGTTCTCTGGATCAAAATGCCTTGTTGATGTCAGAGGTCAGACGACAATGGCCCATCTACTTTGAGCTGATAGAAAGGCAACAGTAACTCAGTCAAGCACTCAAACAAGGTATGCAGAAGAGCATCAGTAACCACACACACCACACTGGACACAGCACAGATGGGCTATGGCAGCAGAAGATCACACTGGTGGCTAACAGGAAACTCTCACGTGGACTCACCAAAATTGAAAACTGGAAAAACACTGCACTCCAACGGCTTCCACAGTCGACAGATTTCAGCGGAGCATCTCCGGATGAGCAGATGAAAAATCTGCAGCAACTGTGTGATGTCTGATGAAGGTTTCCAGCTACCTTGTTCAGACAGCTCTGAAGGCAAAAGGGAATCCAACCTTGTACTAGCATGACATGCCATGACATGCACCTGTGACGCAAGACTGGGAGTACTGATCTATGTTTGTTGCAACTAACCCTCATCTGAGAATGTGTCTGTATTTGCTTTCAGCTGAAGGACAGTTTCACTGCTGCCTCTGAGAGTGCATTGCAGTGTATTGTTCTTTCATATATAAAAAAATGTTTGAGGTATTTTTTATTGAAAACAGAGTGTATGAAAACAACGAGAACGGCTAACATGGGTGGGGAAATGCTGTACTGAGAACTGCATAAAGAGTGGTGACAATGACTTTTCTGCTGTGAGGAGGATTGCAGCAAAGTGATGGAGAAAAACTGTACTGTAGATCCCAGAGTAGGTACAATAATGCAGAGTCATAAAGGTACTTACAAAACAGTAAATAAACCAGACATAAAGCCTGTTAACTAAAACCTCCTTATCAATATTACAGTAAAAAAAGAAAGAAACAGATTTAAAAAATACTAGGTAATGTTTAGGTCTTAAAAATAATTAGGTATTAAAACCAATGAGATGAAGTTGGACAGTGAACTAAAAATCTAATGAACTATCATTTGAGATTTTTGGTTTCTAAAAACAGACCGTTTCTTCAAGGCATTGTAGGAGCTATACCAGAGTTAGCTTCTAATGATGTTTTTTTATTTGGGAGGGGGTCACTTTTAATCTTTTTTGTTTATTTATTGCTAGGTTTATTTATTGTCCATTTTATTTCTCTTTTTATGTGTTTTACTGACCTTTTAACTGTTATTTCTTTTCGTTTACGTGTGTTTTCTGTATGTTATTACTGTCTTTTAACTGGAAAGCACTTTGGTCAACTATGTTGTTTCTTAAAGTGCTCTATGAATAAAGCTGGATTGGACTGGGCTGTATAAACCGCCTCTTGCAAAAAAAAAAAAAAATGCAAAGGTTGTAAAGGCAATAAAAGCAAGTTTGTTAGATTCAGATAATTAAAACTAGGCTAGGGTTAAACAATAATAGCACTTATTATTACTGGTTAATTTTGGAGAAAGGTTGCTACCCTCCTGTTTAGCTCTTTTTCACTTGGTTGCCAGGGTGACACGTCTGGAAAGCGTACCTGCCCCACACAGTAAACATGCTTCTTTTTTTTCTGTTTCGTGTTTTGCCAAGAGACCGGGCTGAGTGAGAGAGCGTGAGAGAGAGGGGGAAGAAAGAGGTGCTCATTGCAGCACACTCACACTGACTTCCACTTTTCCCAGAAGAAGAGGGCTGCAGCTTCATCACCATGTCGCGGCTCTCGGTGAGTGATCGGTTGATTTCTGCTGCCTCTCGTTATTTCTCCGCTCATCTGTGTCAGAATAGCGGGGCTGCTGATTGTTGTCTGCCTGCACCATCCTCACAGCCCACGCCGCCCGCTGTCCTGCTCTCTTTATTATTATTATTAGCAAGCTTCTCACCGCAACAGCGACAGCAGCATCACCACAACGGAACTGCTTTTTTCTTCAGTCATATATCTCTGATGATTTCTGTTCAGGAAGAGGGCGACGGGGTCTGCTGCGAAAAAAATCAGCGCAAGGCGGTACTTGAAATAAATGGTCGCCGGTGAATGACAGGATACATGGAGATAACACAACTCTGCGCCTGTGAGAAACCTGTGCAAGGTAAGAACTGGATAAATGCGGCCACACTTCACCGTTTATGTTGTATTCTACGCACAGATAGAGAAAACTTCAATAAAGACAGTTTTTTTTTCTTTTTTTTCTTTTGAAAACAAAGAACCTACATGTGCACTTCAGCAAAGGGTTACACCTCACCTGGAAACCCCAAGGAGACACAGTTCACTGGGGATTTACCTTCTGCAGCTTACACCAGCAGTTTGAAAGTGCCCTGATAAACAGTCATATGTAATGCTGTTATGGTGCATTTATTGCTCTTTCCTACTCCTCTGCCAGTGCAGGGTTTCTTGTTTGTTAAGCCTGGGTACTCCATCTGCCTTTCAGGGAACCCCTCGGGAGGTCCCAGGAGAAGATGGAGCCATTCTGGAGGAGAAAGCCTCATGTTGGTAAGACAGATTTGTAAAAATTAATTCTGTAATTGATTTCTTTATAACAGCATTACAATGCATTCCACAGTGAGGATGTCTTAAAAGTAGGGCAACAATGCAGTTAAACTGTGAGGTTTCAGGCAGGCGAGTTGCACATAAACTTCAAACACAGGAAGTTTTTTTTTTTCAACTTTTAAAAGCAGAAGGCGGAGCTTGTGCCTTCTTCGCTTTGCAGATATTCTCCTCATCCTCTAATGGTGCAGTGTACTGCTTTGGAGAGATGAAATGTAACTTCTCTTTCTCTGTGCTGGTGTGTGCCTGAGCTGTCTGTGCTCTTCACATGCTTTATGTATGCAGACTGCATGTTTGTCATCTGCAGCATCCTTGCGCTCAACATTACACAGACAAAGCAAGGTGACCTTATGCTGAGCGAAGGCGTGTGTATTTCCTTGCGCTTTGGATGGGATTTCAATTCCTAAACTATAGGTGCAATTATCTTTTTAGGAGGAAAGATGTGGCTAGCGATGAAGCTCACTTGAATGCTTCCTGTATTACTGTTAGTCTTCAGAGTGACTGACTACCTGAAATATTTCCTGAATCACTTCAGTGTAAGTTGTTCAGACTTGAATTTCTTTTCAAGTCCATTGATGTTCCCTGAAAAAAAAATGTAAACATTTCCCTAATTATATGCTTAAGCAGACCAAATGGTTTGAACAATAGTGGCCTTCCTTAATAATTAAGTATCACAGTAAGTGATAGCAGGATGATCCCAGCTGTCGTGTTAGATGCTCTATCCTTTTGCAGCTCTGTTATGCATAATTCAACAATGTTTTAACCTCGTTTGGAAGAAGCAGATCTGTCAGTGCACATGCTCCTTCGGGCGCTGCTTTGTGTGAAAAGTTAGAGTGCTCTGATAAATGGTCTCAGCATTTGCGGGAAATACACTAACTCTTGTTTGAGAGTCAACATTTTTCGCATCGAGACTGATTGAAAAGGGTGGCCAGACATATTGATGACCCTTAATGCATCATGTTTATGTGTGAGCCATGAGAAGAATGTCAAAGTTGGGAGAGGAAGTCTTGAGCTGTTGAGTAAGACGGGCAGGCCAAGGCAAGTGTGTTTGAAGTATACGCACGCAAAGACACATCGTTTGAAACTTTTCCAAGTTTAGGGGTTTGTAGTTTCACCTGGCAAGTGCTCGATCCTGGGAGGAGACGCAAATCCCTTTCAGGTGAGTCAGGAAGGACATCAGACATTAAAAAGCTGCCAAATCAAATATGCAGAACTACCTGCTGCTGTGACCCCTTGTGAATAAGGGGGCAACTGAAAGTAGCTTTTACTAAGTCAACCTTTTTTAAGATGCCATGGTTAATCCATTTATCCCTCTATAGATGTCACATACACAAAGTCTTGCTCATGAGAAGTATGGAACCGAGGATGAAAAGATGAGTGAAATTGCGTGACAATTTCACTAAGAAGTGGTAGAAAAGGGTTTTTTTTTGCTTCTGAGAGACAAAAAAAGGGGTGTGCGCTTTAATTTTATAGATTAGTTAAACATGTTGTATCATGTTAACTGATGAGCTCTAGAGGGGCTGGTAGGTGGATTTTGTTTCATTTAGTCAAAGAAAAGGCTTCCCTTTTCTCGTTTCCACCATCAGTGTGAAGCTAAGTGAACTGATTGCAAGCTTTAGATGAATTTTACAGAAGTCATACCAATCTTCTCACCTTATAATCCGCAAGCGTGTTGCAGTAGTTGAATTTTTGCAAAGCATTTTTTGAACTGAACTTTGCAGGACTATATGGTTTATAGGTCTCTCCCAGATTCTTCCAGATTCAGTTGGATCGTAGGGTCAAAGTGTGGAGAAGCTGCAGAAAATGCTATGCTCATTGCTGAACTGATAGGATAACAGCTTTTGGTTGAGGCAGTGTGGAGGTGTGTGGTGGTGTGTGGTGGCATAGAAAAACAAGGCTTGCCATTCTTGGAGGTAATCTCAGTGCAGATAGATATCGAGCTGAAATTGTGCAACCAGTGGCAACCTCAAATCTCCACAGTCTGGGACTGAACCGTCTTCCGAGATGACAATGGGTCTCCCACAGATTGGGGTTTAAAAGAGACTTCCTCCAGAATTTAGGAGTGAAGAAGATGAAATGACCTGTCTACAGTCCTGACTTTAACACTTGTGGGTGTGCATTTCATCTCAGAGTGACCAACACAACCACACTGGCTGACTTGTGAAAAATGTTGGTTGAAGAATGGGATGCCATCCTGCAGTGTAGGGAGAAGGTGCCAGGCTGTTGTGTCTGTGTCCTTCCACATGCTACTGAGAATCAGTAGCAGAATAGGCTGTTTGGCATTGGCAAAGAAGAATTGGCAAGTTTTTAAATGGGAACAGCCCACATACTCAACTCTGCTGCTCACCCACAAATGCTTGTTCTTTACAAATGTGGCACTATTTAAGGGGGAATTGTTACACCTTGGCCTAGGGGAAACCAAAGCGCAACACAAAAAATAAATAAATAAATAAAGTAAAGACAATATCCCTGCTCCCTGCCCCCAAGGAAAAACCAATGCTGCCACAGGATTATGGTTTTACAACAACCAGGTATTTTATTAAACTCAAAAGGGTAGGGAGTGTCAGGGTAGACATTGCCAAAACAACAAACAAAACACTCTTGAAATGAAACAGAACTGACTTACCTATAGTGAGAAACCCAAAAGAAAATACAGGCCTCTTACCTGTCTCCCTAACCACAACAGGAGAAAAAGGGTCTAAAAAGAAAACGGCTTCCCACCCCTACAGCTACCAGGTCAACAAAAAGGTTGTATTTACAATATATGCAACACAGCCAAGCTCCACTCAGCCTATGAAATTTCTTATAAGTGTAAGATTTATTTGGAGCTAAAAAAAAGAGGATGTCTGTTTTGATACCTAATATATGAATTAAAGATCTGTCTCCGTCTTCATCCCTCAATGAAACTCCTATTCAAAGTTTAGGAAATAAGACTTATAACCACCTGATGTTGAAATAGCAATCAAAGAAGTGGCTAAAAATTTAACAGAGAAATAGGAAAAAAAAATGTGCTAATCAAAGAATGACTTCTTCCTGTACCAGATAAACTGCGAGAGAGCTCTCCATTGTAAATATAGTCAAACTTTTTTTGAAAGGAAGTTTTCTCAACCACAGTCAAGCTTACAGAACTAAAAGTGGAACATTGCAACATGGCAACATTGCAGTGTTTGCTGGCTTGACCATGTAATACTACTCTTGTGAAATACTGCAATGTGGGAAAAAGCTCAATCATCCTTATCTTCAATAATCACCACACCAGAGGAACATGTTGGCGCTCCAAACAGTCTTCACTTTGTCTCTTCATAAATAAATCATCCTTTTATTTGCAGATAAGTAAACCGAGACCTCTGTGTCCCTTCTCTTAGAATAAATAAAGAGCAAAAGAAGAAAAAAAATCAATCTAAGACAAATTACTGTGTTCAGCTTGAGAATAACAAAAGATAAAATACACAGTAATGAAACTTTACCCTATGTTAACTAAGCTTTCTTTAAGATTTTGCTCTAATTTCAAGAGGTGATTGGGAAGGAAAATAAATGTCAGGGCAGTTTGAGAAAAACTGGCATTAGGCTGGGAGGGCAGGATGGAGGGATCTCTGGAGAGGAGCTCAAGAAATATAGAAAAATGGCCAAAATATTGCTGTTAAATTTGTTCTGGTATGTGTGTGAGAGGCAGACTTTAGAATGAAAATTCTCCTTTCCTCTGTATTGTCTTCTCTGTAGAGAAAGAGCGCCGTGTGAAAGCCAACGCGTGGGACTACAATGACAGGTTCTCTTATGCCGTAAGTTACCTGCATTAAAGTTGCTTTAAGTGTCGGCTGTGGGGTTTCATCGGTGCTGTTTCTAACGATGTGAATCTTCAGGATAATCACATCAAAACCTCAAAGTACAATATCTTCACCTTCCTGCCCATCAACTTGTTTGAGCAGTTCCAGAGGGTGGCAAACGCTTACTTCTCAGTGCTCTTAATACTGCAGGTAGGAAAAAGTGCTACTGATTGTGTCCTTAAACTATCATTTGATTGATGTAGGCAACAAAGAAGGCTAATGCAAACTTTGTTCACAGTTAATTCCAGAAATATCCTCCCTGTCCTGGTTCACAACCATCGTGCCTTTGGTTTTTGTGCTTGTGATCACGGCTGTTAAGGACGCCACAGATGACTATGTTAGTTTCATTGTTTATCGCTTACAATTTGCTTGAATGCTATGTTTTTTTACATCTCTTCTTCAAATTTGTAACCCCTTTTTAAAACTTTCAGTTCCGATACAAGAGCGACCAACAAGTCAACAACCGCCAGTCACAGGTTCTCATCAGAGGAAGGTACTTTATGACATTCCTCTGCCTTTCTCATTTACACACAAACTTCTGAAAAGGTTGGGACATGTGTGTAAAATGTAAATGAACAGAATGCAATAAAAACAGATAACATATCAAATGTTTCAGCTGAGAAAACATTTAAGATGAAACTTTAAGAAAACAAAGCGAGACCGTGTTCAATTTGATGACAGCAACAAGGATAAAAAGGTTGTGACAGGGCCAAGTTTACAACTGTGTAGCATGCCTGTCTGGGAAGTGAGGAGACCAGCTGATGGACTTTTGGGAGAGGAATATCCCATTCTTGTCAGATATTGGATTCTAGCTTTACTACTTAGTGAAAGGTCTGGACTGCAGGCGGGCCAGATCAGCAACCCAGACTCTTCTATAATGATTTCATGCTATTGCAAAAGTACTTTCTGTACCTTTTAATGCTCCTGATGAAAGCTGCCAGTTCCATAGACACTGATGCGCTGCTGTACCATCAGAGATGCATGCTTTTGAACTCAGTGCTGATAACAAGCTGGATGGTCCCTCTACTTTTTAGACCAAAGGACATGACGTCCATGTTTTCCAAAAAGAATGTCCATTTTTGGTTCATTTGACCAAAGAATAGTCTTCCACTTTGCTTCAGTCCATTTTGAATGAGCTTTGCCTCCACGAGTCAGAGGCGTTTCTGTATCATGTTCACATATGACTTCTGCTTTGTTTGATCAAGCTTTAACCTGCATTTGTGGATGACACGATGAACTGTGTTCACAGACAGTGATTTCTGGAAGTGTTTCTGAGCCCAAGCAGTGATTTCCATCAGAGAATTACACCTGTTTTTAATGCAGTGGCATCTGAGGGCCTGAAGGTCACAGTATTGAGTATCTGGAGATTTCTCCAGATACTCCAAATCTTATAATGAAGATATTATGTGTGCAGATGATGACATGTTCAAAGTCTTCTTTACATGGACAAACGTTATTTTTAAATTGTTGTACAATTTCTTAGACACGTTTAAAGAAAATAATACGTTTTGGCAGTTTTTGTATCATAATGATCAAAATTATGATCTAAATGCACTGTTGTGCCAAACACATTTTTCTTTTCCAAAATGAGCTCTATAAATTCCCTATAGGCTCCTCTTGTTCGTTAGTTTCTTTAGCTGTTGATTTATTCATTTCCATTAGTAAATGGTCTGATTCTTATATAGTGCTTTTCTACTCTCCTGGAGTACTCAAAGCGCTCTATACATTCACCCAATCACACAAGCACTATTATCTATACATTTTAGTGCTATCTAACATTCATATCGGAGAGCAACTTGGGGTTAGTATCTTACCCAAGGATATTTGGCATGCAGACTAGGGGAGCCAGGGATCAAACAACCAACCTTCCAATCCAGAGGTGTGGACTCGAGTCACATGACTTGGACTCGAGTCAGACTCAAGTCATTAATTT
>VOQK01013471.1:5463-19419 GCA_015052645.1 Benitochromis conjunctus
TTTTTTTTTTTTCTTTTTTTTTTTTTTTTTTTTTTTCCCCTTCAACTTTTTTCTTGTTTTCATAAATGACAAATGGCAGAATTTATATCTGAAAACGGATGTGGACCAGGATTCTGCTTGGAGTGTAAAAATTATTTTCACAGTAACTTGCAAAGGAAATTGAAAGAACTTAACCAGTTGAAACCAAATGTTGATCTTGGGTGTATGTGTTTCCCTCTGCTTTTACCCAGTTTTTGGTTTCTCATGTGGCGTTCTGGCAGTGTGCTTGAGCGTGTTCAAATGTTATTAAAGCAAACAAGTATGACAATAAAACCATAAATTGGGGAAAACAAAGTTTGTTTGTCAGGTGTTCAGTTCATGTCAGAGTGGATTATCTGTTCAGCATCTTGATTGATACTGATTTAAAAGAATACTGCAGCATGCAACACAAATCAAATCACCCCAAGGCCCTGACCAAAATGTACGCGGTACTTCCAGTGTATACACAATGTGAACACAAAGCTCTGGGAACAGTGCTATAAAAATCCAAAACCTTTGATTTAAATTTGGCTTAGAAGAAGAGTGAAATAACCCCCTTTTTGTGAGTGTAACAACAAAATTGTCTGTGCTCCATCAATTGTGCAGGTACAAAATATAAGCGAGACCACATCCGGGAACTTTTCGCGTTCTCGGCTTGATGCGTACTTTGGATTGGGACAGTACTTGTCTCCGACTGATGACGTATAACGACGTCAGTGTGTGCTGCAGAATGTTGCAGCACACTCACCAGACCAGACTACAGTTTTCTTCCATCATCCAGTTTTGGTGAGACTGTGTGAATTGTAGCCTCAGTTTCCTGTAATTAGCTGACAGGACTGTCACCCAGTGTGGTCTCCCACTGCTTCAAGGTTTGATATGGTGTTCATCATAAGTGATCCTTTCAGTCCTACCAGCTGAACCATGTCTAATTGCATTAGATTTCTGTCATATTGTCAAATTAGGTATTTGTGTTAAGTGTGCCAAACATAGTGCAGCCAGTGAGAGCATGTGTGTATTTACAAACACATGAGCTGTATATATAAATGTTTCGAAGTGTCAGATTGGACTTTTTACTTCTTAAATGCATTTTAAAAAATGCTGGGTATTATCAATGATTCCTGATTCCAATTCACAAGGTCCTAATTCAATTCGATTCGATTCAATTTTGACTCAGGCAGTCAGAAATATTATATTTATGATCATTTATCAGTACTGACAGTTATGAGACTTGGCCTGGTTTTTTATAGCAGATAACCTTAAAAATATTTTGCAGTAGATCAAAAACTGAAGAAAACCAACATTACCCGATGCTGCTGAAGTGAAGCAGAGCAAAGTTACAGAGGTTTGATTAGAGACACAGCATTTACATTTCTTCAGTATTGAACAGCAGAAATTAGACTTTCCTGTCGGAGGTCATTCTTGAAAGAAAAAAACAAAACAAAAATCCAACGGCCGATAGCGCTGCACACAACGGTAGACTGGTGTGTAATAAACAAGCAAATAATGCAGAAAACAGAGGTTTGAGATGGGAAACTGTTCTTGAAGTACACTGAGAGAGAGAGAGAGAGAGAGAACTGTGCAGGAAGTGTGATTTTATCACGGTGGAAGCAAAACAGCCAAAGTCAGTGAGAATTAATGACGATGTTTATCAAACATGAAGTGGCTTTCAGCCCCAATGGCGTGTCCATGTCTGTGCCGTCAGGTGAGAAAGCCGACATGTCACAGATTCTGATGTGTCGGGTCCGCGCTTTGTGGTGAATTCGTGTACCTGCTCTCATTCGCTGTTTTAGCTGTTTGGTGGTTGTTGAAATAGTTTGGTGAGATTTAACCTGAGATTCTGGCATTTCTGGCAAAATACATTTATATTTTAAAATCGATTCACGATTTAATGAATCGATACCGTGTTATTCAAGCTAAAATCGATTTGAATCGGAAAATCGATTATTGAAACCCACCCCTAACCTGGATGTAATACTTCTAGCTCTATCTTTGCTGTTGTAGAACTCTTCCATGGATTCAGGCTTTTGGAGTGCCCTGTCTCTTATAATATCTCACCTCCCAGTGACTTTGACCTGAGGCACCACCTGAACGGCAGCGGGTCAAACAAGTGGTGAGCTGGTGCAAGGGGTCACCTGTGATGCCCTGGTTTTCCTGAGACAGGAGCTGGCAATGGCCTCCAGGGGTGGCAGAGGGCAGCCAATGATCTTTTGTGCAGTGTCCTTTGTGCAGCCTTCTTGTTCTCACTTTTGTGACCCCTGCATACCAAGCGCCCAGGCAAGGAGTGTTAGAAGGTCAGTGGCAGCTCCTGGTCCAGGTTATTCTTCCTCAGCATACGGAGGAAGTGCAGCCGCTGCCAGGCCACCTTTACTAGGGTGATGATGTTGTGGTGAGATTGGCAGAGATGTGGGTGCACAGAAACCTGAAGATGGAGACAAATTCCACTCATTTCCCATTTACGATGGCAGGGCAATTCTATCTGTGTATCCTTAAGTCCATTACGAGTTATTTTATTTTAAGAACGTTCAGTTTCAGGTTGTTTTCTAAGCACCAGCAGGACAAATTCTCTACCTCTGCCCTGTACACTGTCTCAAAAATTGTAACCATAGTTTTGTTATCTCAGATGCTAGTTTGAAGAGTTTTGGAATACACAATTGATATTCTGTAAATTATGGCCTTGTAAGAATCTTAAAAGACGATAAATTGTGGTGTGGTTTACGTGACTTTGATGTAGCTTTTACCTTGACCACCAGCTTCCATGTGCTTCCATGTACTTGCAGCCAACCAGGATATGTTTTTGGGCTGCCAGAGTTCAGGCAGAACAACACCACTTGTTTCTTGGCACATGGCAGAACATCATAAACAGCCTTGATGCTGAATCCCCCCATTTGAAACAATTTCAAACTGACTGGTATCCTTCTTTTTTCTTTTAATTATTTAATTGAGCATATCCACTTGATTTTCTTCCTTTGAATAACAGAACAAGAGAAAATTGCACAGACTCTTATTTCATAAGACTTGTACACTTTCCAGTTCCTGTCAAATTCGCTGGCAGTCTGAGCTCTTTCCAAAAAATCTTCATTTGGACTCAAATGAACACCCATATGAGTCACTTCAGGGTTCTTTATTGTTTTCTTCTTTGCCTTTTTTAGATGTATGTTTTGCATATATACTGTAGATAAAAGAGTGTCTTTGCTTCCATGTCTGAAAAGTAAAGCACAAGCGCCTTAAACTTGCATTTTCTGTGATAGTCAGAAAGGGACGACTCATCTATTGAAAAGATGCCAGGTTTTATAGATTTCTATGGACAAATAAGCTTTTGGCTCACTTCCTCTGTGACCCCAGTACTTTTGTTTTATGCACTTAACCTTAGGTTGAGAAATTTAATGTAACATTTAAATAATATGAAGGTCATTTTGTCAATTGTGGTTTTGAAAAATAAGGTTAGAGGAAAAGAATAAGCTAGAAGGGCACCTATGAAATTATTGTATAAATCCAGCACTCAGACCAGCACTGTACATTAGCTTTGAGGTGAAAATAAGCTGTAAAAGGGAAATGTCAAATACATTTGTATTTAATTTTAAGGATGCACAGCAAACATGGTGGCAGGCGGGGAATTATGGGAACAGGCTGAAACTGTGTGGAGTGGCTTAGGTGGTAGCAGTGTGTGTCAAAGCATGGAGCAAAGGTAAGATGGAAGCTATTTCATATCTTCTGTTTTTTGTTTTTTTCCCACAGCTAATTTTGTGACGGAAGATGAAAAAAATCATGAAAATTCAATTCATGCTTGTTGTATATTTGAATTAGTAGAGAAATTTGTTTTCTCATGCAAACTGCACGAGGACACGTATATTACTAAAAATTATGACCAAGTATCCATTCAAAGCCTGTTTCTATGTTTGTTGTGTCCATAGCTTAAACTTCTTGTAGGTTTAGACCAGCTGTGTCTAATAGTACTAATGACAACTGTGTTCCATTCAAGCACCTCACTCAAGACATAACTTACTGAGCCGGCATTTCCAAAATCAGTTAAAAATAAAAACAAAGTTTTTTCCTTAGGCAGAAACCCTCACAGCACTCAACTTAATTAGTTGAGTGCTGACTAAAGACTAATGTCTTTATGCATGGAATGTGAACAGTGAAGTGTTCAGCAGGTCACCCTGAGGTCAGCATGATTATTTTTTTTGACAGAAAGTTGTGATGCAATGTGATGTTTGTGATGTTTATGTAGGTTGGGAGGGGTCAAACTTTCACTGCAGGTAATATGTGCATTGCATGTGACAAATAAAGGCTTGATTGGTGTAGTTTTAGTCATTTTTGGGCATCTAAGTTCTTTTAGTTTAGTTTCATTTGACTAAATATCATAAGATTATTGTAGACTAAGTCTAAAGTTGATTTAGTTGCCTAAAGTGTTTTTACCAGGAGAGTTGCTCGAGTTCACAAAGCATCTTATTTTCCTTTACATCAAATGCGAAAAGTGTCCACATGTTTGCTCTTCTCTCTGCATGGCAGTTCCTTCTCTCACACCCTATTTGTCAGTATCAGATCAAATCTACACATCTAACCTTACTGCAGAAAGAGGTTTCTTCTGATTGGATCACTTTCAAACTAGTCCCACCTTTCAGCACAACTTAGGCTCCAGGGACTCTAAGAATTAATACCAAGGAGAAGTGAAGTTACCTTTTAACAATATTATTTATGATGATACAGGAAGCACACTGACATGGGTTCATCTCTTCATAATTCACTATATCACCTTCTAAGATGTTTCCTGTTTTTGATGGACAGATGGGGAAAAGCTGAATTTGGGCTCATCTTCCTGATGCAGGAGACACAACACAACTGATTGCCAACATGCAACAGTGTGAGACTTCTGACTGTATTTGCAGAAAAGAGTGATACAATCTCATGTCTCCTGTGTTCATTTTCTCAATTTTTATTAGGTAATCATATCAAAATTTGTATCGACAGTCTGTTCATACAATTTTTTAAACTGTGGTCCTCTATGTTGTTATGAACCACAGAACTTGCTGTATGTTCTTATTTTTTACTCAGCTTTTTCCCTGTCTTTTTTCATTATTATATTATAGTTATTATAATCTGTCGTTGGATTTCTTTGCAAGTGTGGATTGGATGGGATATTACTGACATCTGGTGAGAATTTCATGTCGGTAGCACCTTTAGAAATACATTTACTCATAAAATTGGTGATTAACATGTGCATATAGAAAAACCTGGTTGGTGGGAGAAAACTTTTGTCCATTGCACTAAAAATCTTAAGGGGTGTGATTAATACATTTACTCATCAAGCAAAGGGTTGTTGGTTTGGTTCTAGATGGAGACACAAATACCCTTTGGGGTTGCGTCAGGAAGGGTATCTTGCATAAATTTAGAGAAAGAGGGATGATTCTAAATCGCACCCATAAATATAAATAATCAAGAAGATCAAGGGTGATGCAATCGGTCGATTTTGAAATATTGCAATTGTACTCTTTCGTAGTGGCCAGTTCCAAAAAAAAGATGGCAAAGGCAGTATTGGTAGGGCTTGGGTATCATCACTGATTTCTAGAATCGATTCGATTCAGTTCAATTCAGTTTGAATAGGGGAAATTTTGCCTCAGACATTCAGAAATATAATTCTGATCATTTATCAGTACTGACGCTTGTGAGACTTCATCAGAGGCGTGAGCATCACAGCAGATACCTTTGTGTCAAAGTCTCAAACTGAGGATAAATCACAGAAAAACATGAAGCAGATTTTCCTGGCCTGGCTTTTTTTTTTCTATAGCAGATAGCCTTAAAAATATTCTGCAGTAGAACAAAAATGAAAGAAAACCATGAATCAACATATGAACATTACCTGATGCTGCTGAAGTGAAGCAGAGCAAAGTTACAGAGGTTTGATTACAGACACAGCTAAGTGTTTTGCAATTTTGCATAATTTTAAAAAGTTAAAGTCTTCAGTATTGAACAGCAGAAATGAGAATTTCTTGTCGGAGGTCATTAAAAAAAACTGTCCGACAGCGCTGTAAACAACGATAGACTGGTGGGTAATTAGCAAGCGAATAATGCAGAAAACAGAGATTTTTAGATGGGAAACTGAGAGAGAGAGAGAGAGCTGTGCAGGAAGTGTGATTTTATTAAAACAGCAAAAGTCAGAGGGACTTCATGACGAAGTTTATGTGAAAAGCGTAGTTTGGATCTTCTTTTGCTGCTGGTTCAGTCAGTTTTGGTTGGAGAGAGAAAAACCTACAGCTTCAGAATCTGGCGCAAAGAAAGACTTAAACACAAAGCGCGGACCCGACGCATCAGTATCAGTGAGCTGTCGGCTTTCTCACCCGACGGGACGTACACGGACACGACGTCGATGCTGAAAGCCGACAGCTCACTGATTCTGAAGAAGAAACTTTTGCCTGCTATAAAAATTAAACTTTTAATTTAATTTTAATAAGGATTTTAATGAATCGATACCGCTCTATTCAAACTAACATCGATTTGAATCGGAAAATCGATTATCAAACCCCACCCTAAGTATTGGTCAGATCATCTGACCGATACTTTCTGTAGTTTTTTTGTTGTACTTTATTAATGTTGACCTCTCAGTTTGATAAGCGAATTCACTCTCATATTCACATTTAATGACTCATACTTCCCCAAACAATAGAGTCATGTCTAAATGTGTAATGAACAATAATAAAAACGAGAGTTGAAAATACCCCGGGTTCATTGTAATGCTCAAAGTCTAAGCCCAGTAACCTACACCAGTAAAAACGGTCAGCATAAACGCACTTAACGTATCCGTCAGGTAGCTTCTTCAGCCCCTCCTCTCAGGGCTGAGCTCTGCAGCGCACCTGAGCGGACAGGGCGCCACACCTGGCTCACACTGGAGCCGCGGCACAAAGACAACGGGAAATAAACTGGCGTTGTTGGGACGGACTTATCTTTAGGGGACATGGAGCCGGTCTATCGGGGTCTGGGTCGCTGTGTGTGCTGCTTCTGGCTCGCGGTAGTGTTTGACATTGTGGGACTGGCCGTGCTCCTCATCGGCGTGTTTGTCAACGTGTTTTTCTACGATCTGCTCATCTACGCGGGCGCCATCGTCATCTTCCTTAGCCTCATCTGGTGGGTGTTCTGGTATTCTGGGAACATCGAAGTGCCCCCAGCAGAGCTGGAGGATGATGTGGGGTTACTGAAAAAGAACAAGGGCCGACTTGACGGCATCAGCAGCGCCGTGAGGCGCCTCTCCAGCCGCGTGTCCAGCGGCATCCGAAATTCATTCCGCAGGAATGGAGAACTGTCCGCTACCCATACGGCCCGCATGCACAGGTCTGCCTCGAGGCCACCTGTGTCACCGTCGGAGCGAGTGACCGTAGCCATGGCAACGATGGGCAATACCAAACAGACTGCTATCTCCTCAGTAGCAGACTGTGGCGTAGAGATGCCCCACACCGCTACAGAGACATCACCCGCATAATGACAGGCGTACAGGTGAGGCCTGGCTCACAGTGCAGCACACACAGGACCAGTTATTCTAGTCAGTGAAGAAAAATAAATTAGTAAAATGACCCCACAAATACTATACACAATGGTAATGCTAGAATAAAACACAGGTTTCTGTCAGGTTTCATCCTACAAGCTGGGTATATCTTTGTTTTTGATGTACTTTAAAAGCAGAACTGAAAAAATGCCTGTAACTGTGGCAGTGAAACTCTTATCACTGCATAATCATTAACCACAGTTGACTGGTCACTGAAAGACAAGCCCTTAGTTTAAACAATAGCAGGCTTACCTGAAACTTCCCTGTAACCTCATCCTCCACATAATAACAGACGCAGCATGATAAAACACTTTTTGTTTACTACTTGTCAACTCAAAAACTAAACTCAAACTAATACTTTATTTATTTTCTTCCCAATAGAGCCTACAGACAGTCCTAAGCCATCTTCAGTGACTCCAACTACTGCAAAGCCTTTTTATTCTTTGTGTTTTGATGAGAGAGTATTCATAAGAATGTGATGTCTTTTTAATCAGTATGTTAAAATTCTGGCAGCGTGAATCAAGTTAGTTTGACATTGGTACACATATTGTAGTTCAGGAGTGCACCACACCCAACCAGTCAAAGGGTCTAATCCAACAAATTGTTAATAAGTCATTCAAATTTCAAAGTTTTTATTATAATTCACTCCCATTCATGGTGTGATGATGTCAGATTTAGTACACAGAAGTAGAAATTTTCATGTCTCATCTTCAAAGTTGTTCGTATCGGAAGGATTTACTTTTTTCTATTTTCTTTCCTTGGGTTCCAAGTTTTATGTCTCCATGTTAATATATCTTCTGATCTGTGAATAATAATGTGACATCCATCCATCCTCTTCCATTTGTTCATTTAAGTATAATAGGAACTCTCAAAGGGCCAGAGGCAATGTACACCTTGGAGAGGTTGCCAGTGTGTCACAGGGCTAACACAAAGAGACAGACAACCATTCACTTTCACACCGAATTTAGAATCACCAGTTAACCTAACCCATGCATGTATTTGGAATGTGGGAAGAAACCGTACAAGCACAGGGAGAGCATACAACTTCCACACTGAAAGGCCCCAGACTGGATTTGAACCCAGGACTTTCTTGTTGTCAGGCAAGATTTTTAACTAGTGTTATGCCTGGTAATGTGACATATTAAATATAGATATATTTGAACAAAGTGGTCAGGTTTAATTGCAGCAAAATACAACATGGTTAGGCTTACAGAAAGATCATAGATTGGGATAATATTAATATGTAGAATGACTCACTGATCTGTACGTTATGTGTGCCATTACTCTATTTAGTATCAATTCTTACTCCTGAACATTTGAGTAGAAAATAAAACCAGCAGACTATCAGTAGACCAGCCAATCACATAGAATATCAGCAGCTTCTGCTGTAAATTTATTTAAATCAGGCTACCGGTTAATACCATTTGTACGATGACTCTTACCTTAATACAGACAGTGATCATGATCTCTGTAAAGGATGTTGGGACATATTAGCTAGGATTTTGCAGTAGCTACAATGTTACAGCATAATGTGAGTTGGGTGTTGCTGTTTTTTTTCCTGAACAAAACGGGACTGTGGGAAAAAAGGTGTAACTGGCAGCTGGTCTTCTTGTTTCCACCCATGCTGATAGCAAGTCTTAGTGACTAACCTTTGGAACCAGCCTAGCTGTATTTATGATATTGCTGCTTCATCTAACATTAGCTCCACTGTTTCCCCTTGCATTATAAATTGTCTAACCAGTACAATACAAAGAAATTGGTGGTTACAGCGTGAATTAAGAAACTTACTAGGACAAAAATTTGAAAAGCTTAAGAAAGTCCTAGAAACAAACAGCTGAACTAAAGCTACTCCAGATATTGTGTTGTACCATTGTTATATATATTTTTTATAACTAAATTTCAAAAAGTGTGTCCCATGCTTCTCTGAATCAGTCGTTAATGTTATGTCTAATATTTTGAACTAGGACAACATTGTCTGCTTTTACAAAGCTCTTTCTCCATTCCCCTTATGTACAAATGATGTGCATTTCTATTCAACTGATATTTTTCTCAATTTTTTACCTCATTGCTGTACAGTGGCTGACACACTCAAATTAGATAAAAATTGTGGATTTAATAAAATAAAAAATGTCCATTTTATTTTTGTTTTTTTAAAAATACATTTTAAATTGCTTTTACTTTCAGTGTACTTTACTTTTACTTTCTTTGTTCTCTGAAAATTTGAAACGCTCCATTTCTACATATTTGATCTTTCACTTTATCAGGTTTATTTAACCTTTTCATGTATTATGAGTATTTACTGTTACACATCATGGAAATATTACATTTCCAAGTACCACAGGTAATTATAGGCATAGAACAAGGTAAACTGTGGCCATAAAAGGATCCACGTGATCAGCAACAGTACTCAGGTTGTGGCATTCAAATCAGGATAGAGTATGATTAAGAACTTATGTGGGATTTGGTGGCATCTAGCGGGGAGGTTGTACAACCAACCAAATAGTCCAGTCACACATAAGTCAGTTTCTTGACCATTAACAATTGTCAGGACCACTGATCAGGCTGCAATCACAGCATTGTAAGATGGTGACAGATGTACCCTTAGGCCCCTCCTCGATTCAGAGATGGTCTTTCCCCTTTCATGTAAATGGCCTCCTTGACTCCGCGCTCCTCCCTGTCCAGGATGTGTCCATCCTCATCATTGAAAGAGTGTCCACTGGCCTGTAGGTGTGAATAGACTGCAGAGTCCTTTCAGGGACTCATAAGTATGTTTATCACTAAGCAGTAACAAAATTTTCTCATGATAGTTGTGAACCCCGGTAAAGACCCGAGACACTTGGTGAGCTTGTGTGGTTTCTTTATTACGAAATGCATTCATTTTTACAGTTCCCCTGCTTATAGGTTCACCACTTGTCAGCTTTCCAGCTAGCTCCATCTGTCCTCCTCCAGGTCCCGGCATCACTGAAATAGTGAAAGCATATGTGCTGAATGGCTTTCAGCTGCCCCACCTGCTTCACTGCAACTGTCCCTCAAGCCCATTGCACCACCCCTCCTCAGACCACACCTCCAACACAATAGTTTTTCTGGTTTAACTGTGCACCTACCCTTGTTTGCCAGAAGGATGATAGTGTTGTTGTCATTACTAAGCAATGCGAATGCCTTCCTTTCCTCCATGCTTATTTTGAATGCATTGCTGATGCAGGCCGAAATGTTCGTTCGCAGTTGCTCTGCTTCCACAATGCAATCCTACTGTTTTGGTTGCTGTGATCAGTTCAACTAGCAGGATTTGTCTTGGCATCATGGCAAAGTTTAACCCTTTTGCAAGGATGTTTTTCTCTGCTTGGGTGAGTTGTCTGTCAGACAAAAATTTTCACCCACTTGTCCACATCCTCAGTGTAGCATACTTTTCTCTTCTGGCCACCCAGGACACTCTCCATATTTTGGCAGTGTTTCTGAAGCACAACAAGTAAGTCAAATTTCCTTTGTTTGCCTGGTCCTAGACTTTTCATGCTGTGCTAGACTAACATTGTCTGTGAATTCTCATCTAGAAGCATTGCAAATTAATGATGAAGAAATGGACCTCACAGTTCATCAGTGGTGCTAGTTTCAGTCATTATGCAAATGTACTATTGGGGGAAGTTGGGGAAACCTGCAGTCAGCTGAGACTGAAGAAGTCACTTGGATGAGTGTCAAAATGTTTCTCCCACTGAAAATGCTACGTCCAGATGAACATAATCAACTTTTTGGGACAATGCTTCATAAGTTACAAACTAATGAAAGCATGCTTAAGTAGTGCCAAGAAAACATTTCCCACACCACAAACGGCCAGGACTGTGCCTATTGTTATATTGACCCCAGTATCATATTAAAATTTGCCCTCTTTGTAATTCCAACTACCTCTGTTGCCCACTGGGATGCAACATATTTGATATATTACTTTAGTAATTTTCTTAGTGTTACCCAGTAAAACATAACTAATGGGGATTAAACATTTTTACACTGTTGTTCTGGGAGCTGTCTTTTAGGAGCTGGTTGCCACAGCAATTTCTGCAGATTTCTTTAGTACAAAAGTTCTGTTCCTTTTTCTGTAGTTTATCTGGTTAAAACCCACCTGGGGACAGGTCATAGCATGGATGTGGCACTTGCTCCCCCCAAGAACCAAGCAGCCACAGGAAACAATCAAAGTAGTGAGGAGGAAGACAGAGTCTGACCTCCTTGTCCTATTAAAAAAAAAAACTGGAGAAAATTATTTATTAAAAGCAACCCCTACCCACTCCAATTCCTCAATTGTTACAGAGCACCTCAGTCGGTAGCTGTCACAGACACAGCTGATCATGTCATGGTCCTGGGTCGGTGACCCAGCGTTTTGTGTTTATTTTTTGTTGTTAGATTTATTTTGTACTGTTTCAGGTTCTCTGCCCTCATGGTTCTGTGTTCCCTTGGTCTTGTATTCAGCCTTCCTCCTCACTGTGTGTTTTGTATTTATTTGCTGTCTGTGTTTTGGGGTTTTGCTGCTCCTTGGTTTGTTGTTCTGTTCTTCTAGTGTGCTGTTTTGATTTATATTATCCCTTGTTTTGACTGTTGTGGTTTGGTGTTCTGTCTCTGTGTTGCTCTCCCCTGCCTGTGTTCCCTCTGTTCCCATATAGTCAAGCCCCTGTGTTTAGTCATGTCTCAGACTCTGTCGCTGTGCTTTTGTTTCCTGCTTTATTTTGAAGGTCTTGTCTCTTGTCAGTAGTGTCAGTTTTGCTTCCTTGTTCTCGTTAGCCCTGATGTCTCCCAGCCGTGTTCACCTCCTGTCTCTCGTTCCCCTCGTTATGCCTCGTGTATTTAAGTCCTATGTTTTTTGTGCTCCCTGTCGTGTCATTAACGTCTTTACCCTGTGCTGTGTGTTTCCCTGTGTTTTCCTTGTGGACTATTTTTTTCATGCTCTGGTTTGTTTTTGTATTTTTGACTCGGCAAATAAAGGTGTTTTTTGATTTTCCCTCCGAGTTCCTGTGAGTCTGCATTTTGGGTCCTTTCCTCGTTCCTGCCTGCACTCAGCTAGATATGACACAAACAAACAAGAATGAAACAAACAAAACTCTGAACTAATTCAGATTTCTACAATATTATGTAAACTGAACATAAATTTACGGAGTTAGGTTCAGACTAATGGAAAATATGTGAAATGAGTTGATGGTGTCTTTGCACTTTGTTAAAACAGTCAATGCCTGTCATCTAATAATAGAATATCTGCAAAATTTTCACAATTTAAATTTGACTGAAGCTCTGTTTTGCAACAAATTAATTACGTTCCTTAAATACTTTCTCCAGGCAGAGTGTCACGGTACTGGTCTGGGACCAGGTGTTCTGTGTTTCTTGATTAAATTATATTCTTGGGTTTGTTGTTGTTCATGGTTTGATTCTCACGATTGTTTTCTGCTTATGTTATTCATAATTCCTGGTCTTTAGGCTTCTGCCTCTGTGCCTCCCCTGTGTTCCTTGTGTCACATCTAGTCAAGTTATGTTTTCACGTGTGTGCTTCTCCATGTCCCTGTGTCTGTTTCCTGTTTTACTTTGACAGTCTCTGTGCTATTTTAGTGTTTGCAGTTTTAGTTTGCCCGGTCTCATTGTGTGTGATTACTCCCAGCTGTGCTCTCCTCCTGTGTATAATTCTGCATTATCCCTGCGTATTTAAGCCTTTTGTCTTCCACTGTTTGTTGCTGGGTCATCTGCGTATCATCCACTGCATTTCTCACGTCTCAGGTTTCCATGTTCCCTATTTCAAGTCTCATGTGTTTGGTTTCTTTTTACCTGTTTCTAGTTTCCTCCCTTTTAGGTTTTGTTAGTTTAGTCATTGTATTCCTGCGTTTTTGTTTATGTTTGCTCTGCCACAGTTAAAGGCACGTTTAAATACGATGTCAGTGTCTGCATTTGCGTCCACACTCTCGCCACACCACACGCCTGCCATAGCTGATGTGACACAGAGAGAAACATGAAGTGTAGAAAAAAAAAAGAAAAAAAGAATGTCTTTACAAAGACAGTGAGAAGAAAATGAAGCAAATAAAAATTGATAGAAACTCTTGTTTATAAACATTAATAAACAAAATAAACTTAGATAAACCTTAGATTAAGTTTGAAACACTGGAAAAGTCTTTACAATTGTTTTGTAGACCTGAGTGTTTACTGCTTTAAGCTAAATGTTCAACATCCAAAACAACTTCAGCTGTAATCAGATAAAATGTGCACATTTAAATGAAACATAAATGAGCTTTCAATTAAATTATTAATTAATAATTTCCAATATTTATTTTAAATCTTTAAGCAATAAGTATTACATACTGGACATACATTTGCACATATGAATAATTCACTTCTTTATGTAATCATGTTTATTCATATTTTTACCACAAATGCTTATGCTC
>VOQK01013476.1:3741-15872 GCA_015052645.1 Benitochromis conjunctus
TTACGACATATTTCAGTTTTAGCTTGTTGAAGTTGTGGCCACCTCATAAACAAGAGCCTTAACATTCAGTTTTGTTCTTGTGAACTGTCATCCTTGCGTCATTAAATATAAACACTTTCATACTAGTGTGTAGATAATGACGCCACCTTCAAGCACTGAATTTACTAAAGGCAATCGGAGATTGACAAAATATGAATAAGAAGATATTTATAAGAAAAGATATGTTGTAGTTAGATAAAAAAAAAAATTGATTCATCTTTACAGCTATCTAAGCTGCGACGGTTCAGCTGTCAGTGATTATGGGGCAAACACATTCCTGGACTGTAACAACATACTTCACTTTTATGCATCACAACTACTGTGGCATAGAAGCAGAGAAAAGGAGAAACTCTGGTTACCTGCACTATTATTTTACAGATGTTTCACTGTATTGTTTGTATATCACCCTTTTTCTCAGAAAAGTATCCACACGTTTACAGAAGCCTAATTACCTTTTACCAGTTTGTAGCTGACTGTAAGTCATGAGCAAAATTCTGATGTATGAGATTACTCACTTTACTGTGTGATAAACGCAACTTCCTCATTTGGAATATCTTAGCTTCCATTTCTGGGAAACCAAGGTATCTTATTGTGCACAGGCAGGCAGGCATCAGGCATTATACAACATGTTTTTTTTAGTCTAAATGTCAGACGTCAGTTCAGTGTGCAATTTATGAATATTATCAAAGACCAGATTTTAAGATGTCTAACATGGAATTTTGATTTAGTCGAGTTGGTTAGATTCAGACACTCGGATGACTTGTTCAAGAATGTTCTGACCTGGGCTGAAATCTTTACTCTGTGGTGCCTTCATTTTTAACAACTGTGAATTAAAAAAAAAAAAAGAAATCGCTGACCATACTAGGTTTTTTAAACAAAAAATAGAAAGCAAATAGTGGTGTCAGTGTACGATGTTCTACAACCAACGACCAAGACCTTGTGCCTCTGTGGATAGCAGTGCTGTACAACATCATTTTCTCTTTTGCTTTCAAAGGTGTACCTACACCTGCAAATTACTGAAAATGTTTCTCATACACAGGAAACTAATCTTTGAACATCTGATTTCCAATCAATTTGTGAGAGAACTTTCCAGAGGTTCATTTTAGTGCAGCGTATAATCCTGTATGTCCTTTTTGATATGAGTCAGTATGTTTATAAAAGCTATTTCCTATCAAAGTGAACTATCTGAGTCACTTATTCTGTTCTAAAGGGAATTTATTATTTCATTTCCACAAAGTAGTATACCCACCCTATTTAATCACTAAGGCTTTTTGATGACTCTAATTCTTCTGACACACAGCAGAGGTCATAAACTGACAAGTGCACCAAACTCTGTTTAGAAAACCGCTGGCATCTCTTTATTTTGCATAGATTTTCAGGTAAATTTCCAGTTTGCTTTTGTGCATTTTTAAAAACAGCAGAAAACAATATAACGCAACAGAGAGCAACCTGACACGATGCAAAAACACAAAAACAAAACAACACAACAATAATGACATGCAACACAATGCAACACAGAACCTCAAAGAAACACTGCATATCTAGAATAAAAAAAAACCAAACCCTAAATGAACACCTTAACAAGAACGTTGCACAAGCCTTTCAACTTTTCACTTTAGTCAGGTGAAGCTCACGTTATTTTCCCCGGAGTTCAGCCATTCCAGGGTTGTGAGGCTGTTTAGTTGCCTGGGGTAATGCACTAGCTTTGATACCTTTGTTTTTGAAGATGTGAAACCTTTTGATTCTGAAACCTGTGGTAGAGTTTCTGCAACAGGCAGCACCTGAGTTTTTATCCCAAAGTGGGGTTTAAAGGTTTTTTGCCAGCTTCACAGAGATTAGATGTGTTTGTGTTTGCTTTAGAGGTATACACTGAGTCAAATGGCTGATGAAATATTACAGTGTGGTGTAATGAGGCACATGACAGGAGGGGAGGAAATCCTGTGATGGAAAACCAGAACATGTGTTACAGTTAAACTAGAGCTTCACACATGCATGTAGACTGTTAATCTCTCCTATTGTTTGCATGCCTATATGTTAATTTACCCAGAACACGCCATATCACAATTACTTTTACATAACCTTGACAGTATTTATTTGATTTTATATAGGGAAATTTTAATAATTACATTTTATAAGCAGTTTCATATAAACTATTAAATGCACTTTAGCTGGATATGATTTGTGGATCTCTTCTTTATTAAATGGTAAATAACTAACTCTGCATAACTTAGCTTTTTTTTTTAAAACTTTTGACAAGTACAAATAAAATCCATAGAAACAAAGACTTAGTCTCTACCACATGATTAATGATGCACTGGATTAATGGAGTTGGTCCCTAGTCATTGCACAGTGGCTGTCCATTGTATGATACCAATCCTTGGACTAGATTAACTGCAGAGAATGAGTTCCTCTTCCCAAAATAACCCCCAAAATGTGCAAGTTTTGCAGGAACATTGTCAAAATCACCAAACTCTAGTGGAAAAAATCCCAGAATTTTCCTCTCTATTAGGGTTAACTTAAAAAAAAGGAGAAAAAAAAGCAACAATACCTTGTTTAGTATCATGCTTTTATGAAATATGCTGCTCTCACTCTGTCAGTTACTGTACAGCCTGACGTTATTTTCATGTAAGAAACTGAATCCAGCTTTTAGCCAAGTTTAGTTCTCTGTCTAGATCCTAAAACATAATACAATTTGAAACAAAATCTGGTAAAGTAACGATGTAAAGTTATGTCGTTTTTCTTAAGCTAAGGGCTTGTTACAGCTTCTTTTGTTAGTCAGATATCAGGAGACAGAGAAACAGAATTGTGCTGTGAGTCACTGAATGACGTGCTTACTCTGCTAACTGCCAGCAATTATATGTTGTGTGAGACAAACCTGTCATTAACCTCAGGGCACAGCAGCATGGGCTGAGCAACAAACTCCCCCTGAGCAAAGTTAAAATTGTTAAAAATAGGCACGTTGTTTTCTCAGTGTTTGGTGAGAAGACTGAATGATTTCCTGACATTTTGCAAATTCACAGAATCACATGACATTTGTCACACTTACATGTCACATCGGAGACAAAAGTGTACTACCCAAAATACTGCACTCAAGAAACAAAAAAAGAAAATTGGAGTCCCACCTTATAGCCATGATTCTTTTTGTGCTACATATAAATCTGTAAAAAACTGTACATGTCGGTCGTTAGTCCAAGTCCATTCCCCTGCACAAGAAGCATTTGTAATTTTGCGTCCCGGTGGCAAGTGAAAGCATTTTTGCACAGACTGATATGGCGTGAGAGCAAATAGTGACGCAAAACAATTGTAGTGGTAAGTAAAAGTACAACACTAATCATTTTTCATTTGTTTCACTTTTATTCTCCTTTGTACTTGTATGTTTCCTTGATTTCCTGTTTGTTTCTGTCAAAAAAGAAGGATTCCACATTCACAAAAGTCGTCTTCTTTCATAAAAAGTCTTGGAAGCAGGGGACTCTTTGAGGGAAGCTTGTAAACATGGCAGTAATAAGATCCAAATCAAGGACCCATACAAGTACAAAGGAGAATAAAAGTGAAACAAATGAAAAAATAAATAGTGTTGTTTCTTCTTCCAAAAAGTGTTATATGAGAATGGTGTTGCACCGACAGTAGTTTTTTTTTTTTTTTAGCAAAATATTGCAAATACTGAACTACAGACATGCAAGAATACTTATCAGTGGCCTTTAAAAGCCACTCACGTGCGTCACAAACTTCACAGTAAAGCAGAAATGAAATTACAATAATCTCGAAATGGCTTAGTCACACTCAGGTGGCTGCAGACTTTGGGCCTGTGTGAGGGCCTCTGTGTAGCATTTCCTATATTAGAGGAGCAGGGATGTTGGAGCTGTAAACAGGAAGTTAAAGTGAGCAAGAGAGCCAGTACAGGAAGTGCATCTGTCAGAAAGAATTTATCATTTCCAATAACTCAGTTCAGTTTGTTACCTGTTACAGTAAGTAACAAATATAGCGACATAAACAATACCCACTATTAGACTGTGAAGAAAATAGCCTTTCTCTTTTGCCTTGTCACACTGGTCTCTGTGTTTGTCACCTTTTTTTCTCTCACAAAAGAGGCAAATCTGATAAACGCAGATTTAGTCTCCCAGCCACAATTAATGATAGAATTTTTTTATTCTTCATTTATCCACATAAAGTGTCAGCGAGACTCCCTAAACGTGTGTATATTATATATATATATATATATATCTATATAAAATATTTGTTTCCTGTAAACTTTACCCTTGAAAACACCAAATTCACAGCATGAGTTCATCATTCTAATCATTCAATATTTTCTCACTCCAAAGTCCATAAAGTCCATAAAGTCCAAAGTCCATAAAATTTTATTTAATATGCAAAGACACATTTGCATTTATTAAATGCAAATAATACAGACATATCTTTGGGCAGGGACTGATTACAAATGAGCTGCAGTAATCATGTTTGTTCTGTATAGAACAGCATGAAATTGTCTCTGCCATAGTCTTTTTGAATTCACTTTTGAATTTTCTTCTTTTTCTGTACAAAGTGGTACATTACTTATTCACTTCAAGTTCCACTGAAATGTACAGCTGCTGGACAAGTCACATGTCTTCTGGAGAAATTTGTATGGTCAGTAAAGACAAAGATCGAGCTCTCTGGACACACAATGACAAGTGGTATGTTTTGAGGGGTAAAGGTTAGATGGATTGGATAATGAAGTAGGAAAATCACTCTTCCAATGATTCGCTCGCTCACTCTCTCTCACTCTCTCTCACACACACACACGCACACACACACACATATACACATCATTGTATATGATGTAGGCATTCTAAGCACAACAGAAATGAATCTGTAGAGGTGAAAACACTGCATACAAGTGTAGCAAAACAAAGCACAAAGGACTAAGTGTCTCTACCACAGTAATTAACACAACCATGTGAAAACTGAGAATATGAGAATGGCGGGCAGGAATGGATGTTCTGCTAGTAATGAGGCGATAAGCCACAGGTGTTTGTGCTGACAGGCACTCAGCCTGGAGACGGAGAAGGGCGTGGATCTCCTGTGACTCACACACAGAAACCAAAAGAAAACAAGTGACAAAAGGAAAGGGAAAATGGAGGAAGCAGAGGGAGAGGTTACAACCAGGGCCATGCTACTTATTAGTTCAAAATGGATTCATAAAATGTTGGTCATATTTGTACAGTCTATACGTCTCTTTTCATTTGCAAGCCTTATATTTGCTTTATTCTATTGACTTTACCATAAATCTGTTAATTACACTTGACTCTTTGTTTTATTTTGATTTGTATTTATATATTTATATATTTTCATATATTTGGGTTTATTAAAAAGTTTGAGTGCTGCAGAGCATTAACCTAAGCAAGAAGGATTGTAAACTCTACAGTGGAAAACACTGCATGGAATCAAACCCAGAACCCTCTTGGTGTGAAGCAACAGGGCAAACCATTAATCGTTGTGCTGTTGAGCTCCCAGCAGGCCATGATGTAAACATGAGGTCAAAAAAATGTTGCACAATGTTAAAATGACAGGTTAATACTTAGACATTAAATATGTTTGGTATTTAATGTCGGCTGATTAAAAAAACAAAAAGAGTAAAGTGCAAGTGAACATGCAAAAACAAGAAGACCCCTCCCCCCTAAAAAAAAACAAAAAAAAACCCCTATTAAATGAGTTTAACATATCCAGCGTATGCTTCTTATTTGCTTACCCTGACGTCAACAGTCAGGATATGCAGTCACATGAAGCTGGCAATTAACTTGATAAGATAACCCAGGGTTTCCCAATCCAGCTACAAGTCTGTTCATATAAAAGGTATGGTACTGGCAGCATTTGACCAAAGTCAATCATCAGTAAATGTACTGGCAACAGAGCTGCTTATTTGTTTTATTTTGTACTTTTTACAAAGAGATTTAAATATAATATGGGAAAAATATGAATGTCAAACATATTTGCTGAAATCAACATAGCAGACAGACAGAGCACCGCTATGAGTGCCCTTAACAAGTAATGAATGTGCGAGCACTGTAAGTGCTTTGGTCAGTATGACTTGACCTACTTTATTAATAAAGATTAAACACCATCCCTACAGTGAAGCACGATGGTGGCAGCATCAGGCTATGGGGATGTTTTTCAGCAGCAGGAACTTGGAGACGAGTTAGGGTTGAGGGAAAGATGAATGAAGCAATGTAAAGAGATATACTTGATGATTACCTCCTCCAGAGCGCTCTGGACCATGGACTGGGGTGAAGGTTCATTTTCCAACAGGTCAGTGATACTAAGCACACAGTCAAGATAGCAAAGTAGTGGCTTCGAGACCACTCTGTGGATGTCCTGGGGTGGCCGAGCCAGAGTCCAGACTTGAATCCAATTCTGGAGCGATGAGACTTGAGGCTGTAATTGTTGCCAGAGGTGCTTCAACAAAGTATCAAGCAAAGGCTGTGAATACTGATTTATATGTCATGTTTTTTATTTTTAATACATTTTGAATAATTTCAAACAAACCTGTTTTACTTTAATAGATTTTGGAATAAGGGTGAATCTTGACAAAATGCCTAAGAAATGAAGTGCTGCGAATGCTTTCTGGATGCACTGTAGATACAGTATGAGGTTTAGCATTGTCTTGCTGAAGTATGCAAGGCCTTCCCTGAAAAAGATGTCACCTGGATGGGCGCATGTATTGCTCGAAAACCTGTATATACCTTTCGGGATTGTGCCTTTCTATGATTCCTTTCCAGATGTACAAGCTGCCTATTGCACAGGTAGTAATGTACCCCATACCATCATGTATGCAGGTTCTTAAACTGAGGCCTGATAATAAGCTGGATTAAGCCTGGCGATGATGTAGCATCTATGTCTTCCAAAAAGAATTTCCAATTGATTAATCTGACCAGTTATCCATTTTGCCAAATTATTCTGCTGAGAAGACTGCTGGGTTTATGGATCATGTCAACATATAGCCTTTTATTTGCATGACGGGACTTTAACCTATATTTGTGGTTGATAAACTGTCTTCCTAAACCCATGTACTGATTTTCATTACAGAATCACGCCTGTTCTTAATGCAGTGGCGCCCGAAGGGCCCAAAGATAATGGATATGCTTTACTGATTTTTGGTCTCGTTCCTTGTGCACAGAGATTTCTCCGAGCTCAAGGGCTCATTTGATGATATTATGTGCTGTAGATGATGAGATATTCAAATTCAATTTTACACTGAGAAACATTACACCACAATTTGTGGATGTAGTTTTGTTGTACCTTTACTTCTGAGAACCTTTGCCGGTGTAAGTTGCTCTGTCATGCTGCTGACCCGTTGCGAGTTAACCTAATTAGTTTGAACCAAGATTCTTCTAGCTGTTACTTTTCCAACCTTTTGTTGCCTCCTTCCCAACTTTTTTGAGGTGTGTTGCTGCCAGGAAAGTTGAAAATTAGATTTTCATGTTCTATTGTGAAAAAAATGTGTGTTAATGTGATTTGTGATTTTTTTTTATGTGATCTTAGTTACATTTTTGAAGCATCGCAACTTTTTTGGAACAGAATACAATCATGGGCTCTCTGCACAACTTTGATATAAGGTCAACATTTTCTTGTATTAGGGTCACATATTAATGCTTATAGAACAATAAAATTGTTGTTAAGTTGTTTGTTGCCAACAGGAAAAAAGTCAAATAATTAAATTGTCATGCTCATCATAAAGACTTTAGATATTATTGAAAAACCTTGGAACATTCAGCTATTCATGCACAGAGGTCTGAGGAATCTTCCAGGAGTGGCATTGCTATTTTCCATAGAACTGGATAGTAGGAATTTATTTAATGATCTGGAATCTAATCTCCAGAGCAGGTTATGTTTGCAACATAAGTTACCATGGTGACAAAACCCAATATAAAGTGAACCAACAAAAAGCACTCAGTTAACCCTGAAGCAACCTGGATACGGTGAAAGCCTGCTTTGTAGTACAGGCATCAGGACAAAATATGAATGTTTGTCTGGTCTGAAGCAGGTCTGAACTCTCAATTTCCATGTTTTCCATGAAAAATTCTGCCAGAATACTAGGAATATCCTCACTTAATCTCCTTTATGTTTTCTACTTTGTGTTTTTACTAGTCCCAAGAATGCAAAACAGACACAGCAGAAGGGTAAACAATAAGAAACTCAAGGGAGTTGTTACAAAATAAAAACAGGAAACAAAGCACAGCAGAAAATCTAAACCATTACAGAGTGTTTTGGCTGATTGGCCAACTAGCTGCAGGCTAGTTGATTTGGTAACTGATATGATCTATTTGGTCTGCCTGTATTTCCATGTTTTTTTTTGTGTCCAGGTTGTGTAGCCTTTGTTTGATTTGGGTGTTTTGAACTGGATCTTGTTTGTGGACTCGCAGGGGCTGCTTTTGGTTTGATTTACTCTGACATGTTTTGTCCTGGCCTGCAGTATGTCAGACTGTTGTAATTAGTCTCATTACCCAGCATTATCACTCATGCGTACCAACTGCATGTTTCTGTTTGCCCTCTTACATGTCACTGTTTTTCTTTGCTGTGGGTTGTTTAAGTTGGTTTTATTTCCTTCACTTGGGTTCACTTGTGGTTTGTCCCCTCTTTAGCTTGGATGTTAGTTTGACTCTGGAGTGGCTAGCTTGATTTGCCTCAGTGAATCTGGTGGTACATGCTGGCTTGGACTATTGTAGAGTGGCATATCTGCCTCAGTGAAGCTGATGTAACACTGAGCCAAAGAGCTGCAACAGTGTGCCTGACACTGCTCACATGTAAAGATGCTTTGATACATGACCAAAACAGCTCATGTGCTGTATATGCGTAGACATACACTGAGACAGAGAGATTCTCTTAGAAAGCCACATCCTTCTGAAGAGCAAAGTCTTTTTTTTTTTTTTTGCTGCAATCATCAAAGGGAGATCTTGTATAATAGGAAGCACTCTACATTTTAATGAGGAAACATGAATATAATGTTATAAAGTAAAACTCTGCACAAGGAAACATGCCATGAATAGAATATAACAGGAAATAACAGCTTCCCTACAACTCACTGTTTTTAGCCACATTCTTCTCTTGAATGTTGTATATACTGCGGGGTAATTCCACTGATATACACCGGGTGCATATCGATGAGGCCCAAGAGAACTTCCTTAAAGTGAACTTGCCCTCACTCACCCTTAAAGAAAAAAAAAAATCTTCCTTTTCTTCTCTCTGACTTTCTGTCCTGATGCTGTATTCTTCTTATATTTTTTTCCATACGGCAAATGCAACCACAAATCAGAAGTCATATGCCCATTTATTTCTAAATTTTGTATCCAACATGTCAAAGTCACAAGCAAATACGCAATCATTATTATAGTTTGTTTTTGTTTGTTTTATTTTGATTGAGTGTAGGTGCAAGGCACAGCTGTCAGGTAGTAGTAAGATTAAAGTGGATGCATATACAGTGCTAAAAATGCTGTTCTAGTAGGCACCATAGGAATATTCATTTGCTAAACAAAACACCGGTCATAAAGGCCTAGTGACTTCCCAGGAACCCTAATTCCTTACCACTTCCAGCAATCACTGAAAAGCTCAAATTAAAATATTAATTTGATAGGTGGTTGTTGTTGGGGGAATACACACTTTTCTCTTGTGACCAATAGTTGCCAGGAGGTCACCGACTGCTCTCTAGGCCTGTGTGAATAGGGCTTAACCAAACTTACATCTGCAGTTCTCTTCCCTGGCACTGCGGGCTTTCCAAACAGCAGCTTTACTGTTCTCTTTCAAACAGAAAAGGCTTTGATGAAACCTTTATGCTAATGCTGCCAAGCAACAAGGAATACTTAACCACTGAACAGCAGAAGTTTTAGCAGAATGATAACTAGATATTTCCTTTCAGAGATGATGGAAAGCAAAACCAGACCTAACATAAGAATTAAGATTGGACATGCGTTCATCAGCTGGATAGAGAAATGGGTTCAACTAGTTGGAAATCTTGCTCAATGACATCCTGTATTACAAGCAGGACTGAGTCATTTCTTTATCTTTTCAACCGCCGTCACTAAAGTGTGTAGATGCATCACAAAAAAATTAAGATTATTGCATTAAACAGCAGCATCACAGCCTAATGCTAACTAAGACATTAGATGTATAACGCTCTGAGCATTCTGAATGTAGTCAATCTGCAGCTGGGACTAGCAAGACCATTGTGTTTCCTTTTCCCAAGAGCGTGATTGTGCCCACTTCTGCTTTGAGGACTCTGCAGTTTATGACAAACTGAGACTAGCACACATATACAAATCTTTTCATCGTGTTTTCTGCCCTGTTTTGACCTCAAGTAACAGAAGATTACAGGAGACATTATTAAAATTGAAGACCTAACTTGCAACCCATGCTCATTTCCAGTTTTACCATGCTTGTCATGCTCTTTTCATGCCTATATTGCTTATTAGACTAATATAATGTATGTGTATGTATAAATATATGTACTCAGTATTTTTTTATTGTGCTGATGGCACTGAATTCAAATTGAACACATAAGAAGTATTTTTCAATGATCAATATTTGGTTCATTACTATTTGTAGCTGGGTTTGAAATGTTAAAAATGTTGCATTTTGTTTTTATCTCAACTCGACGTGTTGCAGTGCATTTCTCCCTTCAGATCGAGGTGTGCTGCAAGTACGAATTAGTGGTTTGCTGTAAATAACTATAAAGTTAGCATTTTCTCAAAAGGCAAATGTGTAAAAAAAGCATCAAAGCCTCATAACAATTTGATGGAAGTGTAAAAAAATAGAACTTATTGTAGTACTAGAAACCCCAACACTTAAAACTAAGAAGAATCTCGTTACAGCCAAGGGTTTGTTGTATTTAGAGGAAAACTGTATCCTTTAAAGGTTTTGTCTATGGCAGCTCTAAACAAGGGCAATTGCATGCCGAGTATTTGCCCCTGAAGCTGATAATAATTACATCATTAAACACATTACATCCACCTTCCACTTTCATCAGCAGTATCATCAGTCAGAATCAGGCAGATTTTCATGAAGTTAAATTTTGCCACAAGCATGAATCAGTTTTTGCATTTTACCCTTCCTACATGTACTTGGTTGTGTGAGTCAGCAGTCAAAACTGGGAAACAGATGTGTTCTGATATCTTTGTGATCCTCACTCATGTAGAGGGTTAGCTGCCACTCACTAATCCTCACTGAACCCACCAGCTTTGTGTACAGCTATCGTATGTAAAAAGAGAATAGCCACTAGGAGATAATGATTATGAGTTCTGTTATGAGAAGATGGCTAATCTGTTTGTCGCTGTAGCTGGACTGTGCATTGTGAGGCACAAGGAAGTCAGAGTCTTTGTGGGGACATTTGTTATTGTGACATATCGGCTTTTGCAAAATGATTTTTGTATGTAATGTTTGAACCATCGTTGTATGGTGTCTGTGTGTTTGTGTGTGTGACAACACATATTACATTTATGTAGAGAAACACCAGAAAATGTTTTTCTTATTTTGTTTTTTCTTATGAAGTAATTATACTAAAAAAAGGTATTCCAGGTGTACTTTGCAATTTGTGAGTACAATGTGGTGCAACAAAAAGAAAAAGTTATTATATATTTGAACATAATACAGTTTCTGAAAGGTCAGTAGAGTATGTGGAGGGGTGGGATGATCCGTAGCTGAAGGTCAGCAGGATACCTAGGATGCAGTTTAAATCTATATTATAATATAATAAAGCAGCAACCTTTATGTGCCAAAAATTACAGCTCCCGAAGCAAGTCCATCTCTATGCCCACATTTACATAAGAAAATGAACTTATGTATGGATTCATAGAAAAGTGTCTTAGTTACTACAGCTTATTTCTTTCTACCAGTTGAATTTTATGACGACTTTTAACGTTTTCATTATTAGTGGTGTGGCTGTTTTAACTGACATGTTGCACTATAACTGCTACTATAGCCTCCTGAGACCCTTGATGCTTATATGGGGACATTGCATTTTGGCTTTTCTGCACCCTCTACTTCACTTTGCTCAATAAAGGCCACATAATGAGATACTTTATTTTACATTTTTAAAAAATTACTTTCTATCCAAATATTAAGGT
>VOQK01013480.1:5925-25508 GCA_015052645.1 Benitochromis conjunctus
ACAATGGGTTCTGTTGCAACATAAAACCTGCCTGTCCACAGAGAAAGCGATAAACAGTTTAGACAGATTAAAAAAAAAAAAAATGAAAAGCTGAAAGAAAGAAAAAAAAGTACAAATGACTGATATAAACAGATGTGTAAAACACCGTGGTCCTATAAGTCCACCACAGCCTCGCTTCCAGGCAACCCCCCAGTATCATGATGTCACTTCATGGGTCGACTCCAATCTGTGGCATCACCACAGTTGCTTCATTTATTCAGGGAGCTTTAGAGTTACTCCTCAGCTTTGGGTTCTGGTGGTGCTGATGCAGACCTCGCCTTGGCCGTAGCTCCTTTGCTTTCACTGGCCTTCTCTTTTGCATCCTGACTGTCGATCTTGGCATGCTCCTTCTTCACCAGCTCTTGCAGCTCTTCCTGCAGAGACGTAATGAACAATCAAGAGCTTTAATGCAGCTGAGGCACTGAGCTATGGAGCCCAAAGTGGTGACAACAAGAAAAGCTACAAGGAAAACAGCTCAAGCTATTTCTGTTTGTTCGTTTTTTGTTTTGTCCTCTTACACCTCTTACATCAGGGAAACCGCAACTTCACACCAATCTACAACAGGCTACCTTGACACTAGGATATTTTTACTGCTCAAAAACAAATAAATACAATTAATAAAGTTAAAAAACTTTAGACACATTACAAAACCAAAATCGTCAACACGCTGAGGGCTGCACAATCGCACCAAAAGTCTAAAGCTCAAAATTGAAATCGAATCGGCTCAGTAATGTTTATATCCTCCACATGCATGTACGCTCCCCACAACATCTAAAGGCCTCATGAGATGGTGAATGACGTCTAGCGGGATCTCCTGCTGCTGTTTGGCAGCTTCAAATGCACCGATATAGGACGTCCCAGAGGTTCTCAGTTGGATTCAGTTTTGGGGCATGTGAGGACCAGTTAATGGCATCAATGCCAGCATCATCCAGGAACTGCCTACGTGCTCTGGCCACATCAGGCTGGCCACTGTCCTACACCAGGAGGAACACAAGATCTGCTTCACTGGCAAAATGAGACTTTCATCTCAGTACCTAACAGTAGTAAGCACTGTTGACTAACACTCTCTATGGATATGCCTCCACAGAACATCACTGATCCGCTTGCCCAGCTGCTTATATCACATATCATTCACCACAACGTCTCTAGACTCTTTCATGCCTGTCACATGTGCTCAGTCTGATCCTGCTCTCATCTGCAAGGAAAATGGGTCACGACTAATATGAGACATCCCAGAGGTTCTCAACTGGCAGGTCTGAAGTGACAGGCCCGCCACTTCCTCTCTGGCAAAGGTTAATGAAGCTGCATGGTGCTGCACTATCAGCAAAGGTCCCACTGAAGGACATGGGGCCCTCGTGCCACCCTCACGTTGTCTGATTCTGACAGTTGTGTTAAATATGCACGAGTGTCCCGCTCCTGTTCCTCCTCGTACAAAGAAGCAGACACCAGCAAAATGCAACACTAGATCAAAACAAGTCAGCAGCAAAAAGAAATGGTGAGAAATGGTCCACATGCAAACATTTTCTATTTAATGGTTGTCTTGTTGACACCTCTACAGTACAACTGTTTTTACTCTCATTTGCACCAAAGCAGGTGAAATGGACTCACAGTGGTTTCTGCTTCCCAACCAGACAGACTGATACCCTGAAGTTAAAATGACTTCATGTTGATCAAGTGTTCCCATCACTTTCTGAGCAGTGTTTATTCGTGTTAACCTTACACGTTTATAAGCCTAAAAACATGTAACATAGGACAGCATCCTGGAAAGGAGACATGTAACTTACCTTCCATCCCAGAAGATCAGCTAGAGCCAAACATCCATCATCACATGTGCTAATGTGAGCTACATCTCTGAAGAGGGAGGAAAATAAAAAGCAATGCAATGCTCAAAACAACTTTTTATTTCTAATATTCAGTGACAACATCAGCACCGTTTATCTTTTACATTATAGACTGAGCTGCAGATGCAACGCACACCTTACTGAAGTATGCAGTTTAAAAATAACCATCATTTTAAATGATTTGCTTTTTGTTGGTTTTTGGCACAAGAGCCTCATAAATTAAACTCACAGCTACCACGAGAGCTTTCTTGGTGATTTAAGGGAATCTGATAACTTTCTATTACAGAGATGCGTGGACCATTACGTTTCAGTTTCATAGAAACTTTTTAACAAGTCAGATACTGAGCAACATAATTATAAATTAGTTCAATCATTAATGTGAGCAGTATGAAACAAATGTAGTATATTCAAAGTATCTACTAATTCCATTTCAGACTTCATTATAGAAAAGACTTTGGTGCCCTCTGGTTGTAAAATGATGGACTGCATGTTTGTTCATATATTCAGTGCACCAGTCTGAACTTACAGCTTACATTTCACATAAAAATAACAAAATCATAAAACAAAAAACCTTTTCCTGAGTATCTGTTCCACTACATTTGATTAATATATTGTGTAGCATAATGTAAAGGTACAGCTACAGCACACTGCACTCATTAAGATCTTTTGTTTATATTAGCTTGTAGTAAACTGCAAAGGCAGAGTAAAGCTATGGAGAGGAGTAGCTGTGTCTCAGTATCACCTGTAAGCCTTGTCTGAGTCAAAGTCCATCCCTTCTCCGAATCCGAACAAACCCATCATGGGATTAACCTGCACGGAGACGCACATCAAAACAAGCCTGCACAAAGAATCCAAGAAATAAACGTGACAAAAAAAGAGAGTCCTGAAGGAAAAGCAAGTGGTCAGTGTTTACCTGCCCTGCTTTTTCCATGTTAATGAGCAGTCTGGGGCAACTTTTTGAAACCCTAAATGAAAAAGAAACACACAGAGAAAGGTCTTCGTCAGAGCAATCTACATAAAATTATAAAATGTGGTTGAGTGCAAACACTCTCAAACAAAATCGGAATTGTTTATAATGCAGCTGCGGGACTGTGCTTTACTACCAGATGATTACTGCAGCAGTCTCTGTGCTCAGACAGGAGTGTGAAAGCTGAGCTGCAGTACCTGCTGACTAGACTCGCAAATGGTTGGACCTGCAGGGAAGTCCCCATAACGATGAGAAGGTCGCAACGAGGAAAATCCTGACAGGTTTAACAAAAAAAACAAAACAGTATTTACTGTTACAAAGTAGCTGCATCACGTCCCCTCAAAATATGCCAGCAGGCTCACAAACCACTGATGTCCACTCACCATCTTCATTGAAGTGAAGAATCGGGCAGGTAGGTTCTCTCCAAAGAAGACAATATCTGTGCAAGGAAAAGCAGAAGTGAGAGACTTTCTAAAAGTCATGGTTGAAACTCAACATTACCAACGTATAAATAAATGAACAGGCAGAGAGGGAACAAGAGAGGGATCTACTGACCTGGTTTAACCAAACTGCTGCACTTATCACATTTGGGAATGTCGTCAGAAAAGATTTTCTCTACAACACAGGGGGAGAAGGTTAAAATTCCAAGTGTCTCTTAATCAGACTAACGCAACAATCCAAAGCAAAAAAAACAACAACAAAAAAAACACCACACCTTTCACCCAGTCCAGGCTGTACTCCTTCCGGCAGCAGAAGCTGACGCAGTGTGACGTGTAGAACGTCCCGTGAGCTTCGATTAGGTCATCTCCTTCGAGCCCGGCTACTCGCTCCAGCGTGTCGATATTCTGAATGAACACAGGCGGTGATGTAAATGCAGCAATAGTGACGTCGTTTGTGAAGAGCGGAGTGTTCCTCCTACCTGTGTGTAGCAGCGTCTCAGGATGCCCTTGTCTTTCAACATCTTCATGAAATAGTGACAGATTGTTGGCTAAACACCCGCAAAAGTCCAACATGAGACAATGAACACACTGTGAGGCCGTTTGTAGTTTTGTATATACCAACACATGTGAAAAATAATCAGCAAGCGTGTGCGTGGTACCTTAAACTGTCCTGGGTAAAGCTCCCTCGCCAAGGCAAAGAATGGCTCTGGATGTTTCTGAGATACAAGACAAAAAAAAGAAAAATAGCTTTTTTTTGGGTAAAATAACATTTTCAAAAAAGTCACAAGACGACTTTAGAGGCGTTAAAGCCAAAGCCTTGAACTTTTATGTGTTTACTTATTTTATCCTGTTACAATGGTACACGCTCATATTAAACATGGCCATTCATTTTAACCTTAACGTGGAATCGCAGGCACAGAAGCTCCACCCAACTCCTGTGCAAACCTTCTGTTTGACAGAGGCAGCCAATCATGAGCAACATGGTTTAAACGGAGGGAAAAGAAAGCTATAAGAAATATGTTCATCCAATATGATAGTGGATGATTTTAGGGGCTTATTTTGAACTGTGAATCATGGGAACCTTTTTCTAGGAGAGTCCAAGAATAAAAATATTGAGCTGAAAATGAACATAAAAAAGTCCCGATTAAAATTGTAGTTCTTTGACTGAAATATGAGTTATGGTTTAATGTGTTGAATGCGAGGCTGACAGTAATTAATATGTTGTTTTTTGTGTCAATATTAGCAACAACAAAAAAAATGTTTAAGAAGTGACGAGGAAATGGGAAAGGTTTTACAGATACTATCATCCCTCAAGCATATCCAAAACAATATCTCACAAACCTTAAAGTAATCTATCTGGAATATAGCCTCTGGGTAAGGCAAGTTGTATTTTTGCAGGTTTGCATACAGGCCAGTTTCTGGAGAGCGAAAATCTGGGATTCCGGCAGCTGTAGAAGGAAATGATGTTCAGTTACTCATTAATGATAATAATAATAATAATAATAATAATAATAATAATAATAATAATTCATAAGAGATTACTATTAAGCAGTTTAAGTGCTTATTCTGTTATATAAAAGCTGAGATACTCACATGTGGATATTCCTGCTCCAACCATGCAGATGATGTTTTTACCTGCATAAAAGCAGAGAAGCTTGCAGCTCAATCAATAATAACTGCATTGTGGAAACAGGCTCGTAAGCGGTAAATCGATCCACTCCGGTGGGGCAGAGTGGAGGCGGGCAAAGACTCACATTTGCCGCTGTTTATGTATCGCGCCACTCCATCCAGACTCAGCTCATCCAGGACTTTCTCGGCTGAACCGAGGCCCAGCGCGCTGGAGAAGAGGTTGCGCAGGAAGTCCACTGATGGGAACGCAAGGAAAATCAGATGACGGCAGAAATCAATACATTCAGTCAAGCCAAGAGGCAGCTCCTAGACTGATAAAACTGTGCGCACATGGCTCAGCACAGCCACTGCACTAGCAGGAAAATGCAGAGGACCCTGACACTGTTTAGTCACAAGTAGGAAAGTAATTCTTGGGATTTGGCTACTAAGAAAAAGTACATTATACTGCTGGATTGGCACAGGGATATAACCAAAAGCAGATTTTATATATGCATACATATATTCACATATACACACACATACACGCACACACACACACAGAGTGCTTTCCGCGTTAACGCGTTAATACCGCGTCAACTATTAACGCGATTTTTAAAAAAATTTAAACGCACTCAACCCGTGTGGAGCGCAGAATGGACAAACAAACTGCCCGAAATGCGTTGACAGAGACATTTCAGCGATTTTGAGTCAGTCTGCGCACCAGACGGGTTAATTGGTAATCGCGTTATATATAATATATAAAACAGGGAACCAGTCCAATCACTGGTTGTAACAGCATATTATATGAGTGAAAATGAAAATACAGATCTCTTATCAATTCCGTGTCTGTATGTTCACGTACTGTCTGTGTCTCCTGCAGCCTCGTCTTCACTGCTGTCGTCGGATTGTTCCTGCATAGGAAACAATGCTAACATTTACAAGCATATCACATTCAGCTACACTGCGCTGAAATATCGCTGAACAGCTTTATCACCGCTTCCTGTCTCACATACTGACAAATGGGCGCTTTGTTTGCATCATGTCAAGCTGACGGACATTAACCACACCTCGCTTCTAACATTCACTGTTTCACACACACTTCTTTTCTCACCTCTGGTTCGGGAGTGACCTCCTCCTCTTTTTCTGTTTTAGGGAGTTCTACAAATGCAAAAATAAAACAGCACGTCAACGTCACCGCACAGTTTCACGTATAACTAACGCACCTAGCTTTGAAGCTAGCTACACTAGCACGCAGAAACAGCAACACACTCTTTAAGTTTAACCCAAATTTAATAATCAACCATCCGTCTTACCTGACGAATCAGACATTTATCCGTCTAATTAGGCTCTAACACCACAAGGATCCTGATGACAAACGATTTGAATGCCGAATTTTAAGAAGTTACGAGAGATATCCAACACACAACTAGCTGTTTTGTTGTTGTCCGTCACAAACGCGGTCCGTGCTTACTCTTGTGTTCAGCTTCACCAGAAAGATTTGTTCCTACCTTCACTTCAGGACTCTCGATATTTGGAACCAGATACTCTGATCAGTGGTGTGGTTCAAACCAAAAACACCCACATAATGTGGCCAAGGCTAATTTAGAGTTTGATGTGTTTCACCCAAGTTTCGACAGGTGGGTAGCGCTGTGCCATGCTGCAAAGTTAGGTATTGATGTAATACCAAGTAAAGACAGGGCCACCATTGCATGTACCAACACCGATGCTGACACTTTTACCCCATAAAGGCAGCTTATGTAGCGGCAGCGGTGTGTTATGACTTATGAGATGAATCATAATCAATTTTAAAATTCTGAACACATTTTAATGACCAATAAATCACTATGATTTTTACTTTTCACGATAATTAGTGAACACAACAAAACACAATTTTCAACTTTGTGTTTTGAAACGTTTTTTTATGTAAATGTGGCTGCCTTTAAAGTACTTTGGATCAACTGCTGTTGTTTAAATGTGTTATAGGCTATAAAAATGTTTAGGGTGTCACAGTCAACACATAAAAGTTCGGACATTTTTCAAAGTGCATTTTTGGTGTATTCTTTTTCATTTCCAGAAATGCAGTGGATACATAATGAACTTTGAGGACAGAAACAAAGTATTAATCCTGTCATGCTAGTATCGATCCGATGCCAATACCAGCATTGGTATATTTAGAAAGTTCTTAACTGCTGCTTCGTGTGTACAAAAAATCAATTACAATGCAAACTCCCAGAAAACAGCCCTCAACCCTAAAAGAGCTTTAAAATTATTGCCTCCAGATAAATCATGCATAAAATTATGTTATTATTATCATTATTATTATTATTATTATTATTATTATTATACATTTTGATAATTACTTACAGTTTATAACACAATACTTTGAAAATATTCCAGTATTTCTTGGGTGATGTAATCATTTACAGACAGATCACGTGCTTGTTTTTCTTTCATATCAGATAAACTTTTTTGTTTTTACTTAATTCACGATGAGTGTGATCTCCACCAGAGCATTTGTTTAAAAAACAACATAAATGTGACAATTGTTTTGCTCCCAAACTCAAACAATACACAGGGTAAGGACGTTTCCACCCACAAATTACTAAATGAGGACCATTTCGACTTTCTCTTATTTATTTTCATTTCCCATAAAATAATTAGCTGCATTCATTCACACTTCATTCCACCATAGATGAATCATGTTCCACAAAATGTATTGGTTTACACTGAGCTTACCTACAAAGTGGACGACATTCAAATCCTCACAACCTGTGTGGATATCACAATTGACACAGCAGCTTTTTCTCAATATATTTTATTTTATAAATTAATTTGTTAGTTAGTTTTGGTGTTGCTTCATTGCATTTTCAATATATGTGACTATAGGAAAAAAGTGGCCAGTAAGTGTCAGTAGGAGGAGGCGGGTGTCAGATTGGTTCAAAACCTCAATTTAATCCTGGCACAACAGCTTCCAGCGTTTCAGTCTCTCACAAAGCCTCGCGGTGCCCAACACTGCTGTCGATCACATTACTTGATATTATAATAAATATCGCCGAAAACGCATTTAGTCAGTGAACTGTTACTTAACATTTGAAATTATTATACATTTTGTACTTTAATATAGCTTCCAGTACTATCTAACATAACAAAATAAATGCTACCAAATGACTTCAGATGGTATATTTACATACAAAAGTAGCAGCAGTTTCTTCACCCACATTCACTCTTCTCTCATAGGTGTCTTCATCAGTCCATTGACACTGCTGCAGAACAAGGCTCACACTGGATTATGGGCTTTAGTTTCCTCACATAAGCTCCCGCAATGCAGATTGCAAATACATGCAGACACGCTGTGATGTGTGACGACATCGCTTGCGGTGTCTTTAAAACATGTGACAAGAATTCACGAGTAAAGCTAACAATAATTGTCACACTCAAAGAAATCTTTATTGTTTGTCAGTCTTTATTATATTTACACTTATATTTACATTCAGCAACAACTGAGACAGAAACGGTTTAGATGGTTTAGATTTACCTCACATATGTGTACATAACTATAACCTGATTCTGGTTTAAAGCAACCCAGTTTGTTCCACACTTTCTGTTTTGGTTTTTTTCTTATATGATGCCATCTACTGGTGATTGCTGTGGTTAGTTCAGTGTTTGTAGACCGTCCTATCACTTCCAGTCAAACTCCAAAAGCAGCAACATGCTACCGACCACAGCAATCATAGGGAGGTTTTTGCCAACCAGACAGAGCATACACATGTTCCCGAGAAATATGCGGTTGCCATGGAGTCGTTGACTGCTCTGTAGGCAAATGGTTGTATCACATCCAATATGGTGGAACGTAGTGATGAAGCTATGCAAATCAGTCAGTTAAAAATTTCAATTACTGTCATTTGCCAAATCTGATTGGCTGAACTGCTGCATAAGTCAGACATATTAGCTCTGCTTGTTGTATCCACTGCCATTTCTCTCATGTCTCACAGGCTATATCGAGTGAGGGGGCACATGAACAGACAGAAGAGCCTGTCTGTTTCCTCTCTGACTTCCATCCCAATCCACGTGCTACCTCTGTCTTTGCATTTGCTCCTCTTCTTCTTCTTCCACCTTCCTCAGATTGTGGTTGTAGCCATTAGCTGTGATCTGGCACTGTGGTAGCATTTCCTCCAGCAGGATGACGGCCAGGCCAGGATTTGAAATCCCAGGGAGGGATGAGACATTCAGATGCTTCAGTCCCCTGCAGCAGGCACAGAAAGTAAAAGCAAAAAGAAGTACTTATAATAACATCTATCACTGGTGATATTAACTAAGCTATTGATGCGTTTGGCTCATTTACTTGAGATTCCTAAACGCAGCCAGGCCGCCTGTGGTGATGCGTGGACAATGAGAGATATCTAGCTCCTCCAGAGAGTCCTGGAACTTGTGGAGCCTGGCCAGGAACCAGTCGTCCACTTCAGGACAGCCTTTTAATTTTAGAGTCCGCAAAGATCGCTGCCTCTCTGTGGTGACATAAATCAGATCAGAAACTAGACATGCTTACTGAATATCAAAGAAATTAATCATCAGCATGTGAAAAATGAAGTTTGAGCTCAGTACCGAGATTTTCCAGTCCTGTGTAGTTGATGATGGTGTAGCTCATGTCTGCTTCTTCTATAGGCGTGTTTTTGTGATCTAAGAAGTCCCAGCTGAATTTGCCCCTCTGGTTTGTACGAAACCACTCCGACTGGCCGACGTACCTGAGAATCATGGATCACAGCAGCACAAAGACAAGAGCTTAACTCAAACACTTCTTTCGATATCTTTGCCTTTTGTTCCGTTCTTTGTCTTATTGATCACACACTGCTTTGAGGTCTGAGCTCTGAGGAGGCCAAACCATAACACTATCAGTGTTCCACTGTGAGTTTTTACTGCATTGCCAGTGTTTTGGGACCATTCTTACGCTGAAAAATGAAGCCGCTGCCACTCAGACACTTTCAACATGGTATTGCATGTTGGATCAAAATCTGATGCAGCCCATCAGCTTTGAGCCAACACCACTGGGAATGCGGCCACAAACCATAACAGAGCTTCCGGCATGTTTAACTGTTCGCTGTAGGCACTCGCTGTGACCCCTCTCTCCTGATTTGTACATATCTATAATGATTTGAACCACAAATTTCAAATTTGGGTTGATTACTCCATAAGACCCATTACCACTGATTTTCAGGTCAGCTGTTTAATTTGGCATATCTGAACCTTTTCTCTTTTTTTATCCCCTCAATAAACTGTTTCTGTTTGAGAACTTTCTTGAAGTGACTTTTAAGAAGCACCTCGTTGTCTGCAACGCGGCTCAAATTTCATCCGGGAACAATTTTTCAAGCACGTCTAGATGTCAAGAAAAGACTGACCATTATTCAATCTGAAAGTGTTTGGCGGGCAGTTATTAAATATGAAAACAATCGTTTTATATCTACAGTGCAGCAACAAGGGAACAAAGCACTTACCTAAATCCTCCCTTCAGACTCAAGATGTAATAAGCTGATGCTATGTCTGGCCCATAAAACCTCTGCGTGTAGCTATAGTAGCTGTAAGAAAGTAAAAGTAGCAGAAAAGTCAATGATTTTTACCAAACAACAGAGAGCAGCAGGAGCAGGAAAAGACGCATCATCGCGTTAAAAACTCCCAGAATGAGTCTTACGCGTTTTTCTTTTGAAGTTGGCTGCTTTTCGCCTGAGACCTCCACCTGAGGAGCATCTCCACATCATAGAAACGCTGGGTGAGGAAGAGGAGGAGTCGCCTGTGCAGAGGAGGAGGAGATGCTGAGCTGGTGCTCCACTGTCGCCCAGCAACAACGAGGAGAACTGACCGCTGGCAACATCTGTGTAGAGACTGTGCACAGAGACAGGAAATGGGATGGAGGATATGAACCGTGACTACTGTCAGGTTAAACCCAAGTAGAGAATCAATGACAGCGTGTGTTTATGTTTTTCATTCAGTTACGGCTGCAGTGGTGAGATTTATGCCATAATTACGTACAAATGTTAAATTTAGGTTATGTAAAAACGTGTGTCTCCCACACAGGTCTTTTTTAACATTAGCTAACGTTACTCTCATCGTATTCAAATGGTTCACCTACCATGCAAACATCCTAACAACCCCATGCGCTATAAGCCTGTTGACCCTGCCTTACGTACAAACATGTAATTTAGTCAGCTTAATGCAGTAATAAGTCGAAATTTGAAGGGTAACTTACTGTCAAGGGGGCCGACATGTTGACGCCGCTTTACAGAAAGTCGGAAGGGACAAACCTCACGCTTCCGCTTCGAGCTGGTGTCAATTTGTTGTTGTCTTTCGTGTCCACCGCGAGGTGTCGCTCAATCCACGTGTCTGGTCCAGACTAGAAGCCCCTGAGTCCAGACGGACTTTTTATCTAGGTAAAGCGTGCGCCAGTGAGAAAACACGTAGTGTAACAAGCATTCAATGTCTTTGATTACCAAATGTATATACATGACACTGTAATGAAAAGAGTACAATTTCAATTTCATTTATATAGCGCTAAATAACAACAGCAGCTGCCTTGAGGCACTTTGCACTCCAAGGCCCTACAGCAATACAGAGAAAACCCCAACAGTTAGATGACCCCTATGACTAAGCACTTGGCAACAGTGGAAAGGAAAACCTCTCTTTTAACAGGAAGAAACCACCGGCAGAACCAGGCTCAGGGAGTGGTGGCCATCCGCTGCGACCGGTTGGGGGCTGAGTTGAAAGAAACTGGAGAAAGACACATTGTGGAAGAGAGCCAGAGCTTAATAATAACTAATGATTAAATGAGTGCTGTTTAAATATGTAGTGAGTGAAAAAGAAAAACTCAGGGCAACATGGGAAGCCCCCACCAACCTATCCTTTAGGATCACCTGATCCAGCCATAACTAACTATATGCTTTATGAAAAAGGAAGGTTTTAAGCCTAACCTTAGAAAGTTGCACATAAGAGGGGCCTGAAAGCTGAAGGCTCTGCCTTCTATTCTACTTTGAAATATCCTGGGAACCACAAGTAAACCAGCAGTCTGAGAGCAAAGTACATTGTGGTTATATGTTAATCTACAGTTAATATTAAACAAACTCAGTGTAATTGGAGGATTGTTAAGTATTATTATTATTATTTATTCTTATTTATTTTACTGCTGTAGGTATGCAAAGGGGTCAATGGACAATGGAAAAACTGCTTCAGTCCCTGATTGTCTCCCAGTTGTCTGACTATTTTGAGGGATTTTTTTTAGATTCATATGGAATAGGAATTGACTAGATTTGAAATAAACATAAAGAGGATATCACTGGCTCCTTTTAAGGTAACCAAATCTTAAACAGTATTGAAGACTGCTCTGTAAAACCTTTAATTGCAGTCTTCTCTGACTAAGGTTTTAACTGAAAAGTTTTCAGTTATTTTTCATTTTCTTAAAATGCTTGTTACAGCTAGGCTGACATGGAAAGCTTTTCTCAGCTTTTGTCCCTGGTAGTACTTTCCCAGTACACACACGCATAATCCATATTATGGAATACCCTACATACTGTATATGTGGTTTTCCTCACACACACGTTCCCAGACTTCTGCTTTGTTGCTTCAGCATTGTTGCGTTTAGTCAGTACTATGTGTTTAACCTTTTTGGATTTTTCTATTATAGCTTGACCTTTGTTTTTAAAATATGTAATTCTGCTGCAGCAGCTGCCAGTGTCCATGTTTGTGATTGGACATGTGCTGCCAGCGCTGCCTCTTCATTGTAAACATGCTCATAGCTAGATGGGGAAATCCTGGGTTGATTTTTGGAGTTGATAACCAGCTTGGCGTGACCGCTTAGCCTGATTTCTGACAATACCTGTAAATGAAGCCAGATAAGGAAAATGTCCTGGGAACGCTGAACAAAGACATTTACTAACATCTCAGCTCAGTGGCATTTCAGCTGTACAGAGGTGCTGTGGTAAGTGTTGAAGCAAAGCTTTCACAACCTTTGAAGAGCTTTGTGTTTGGTTGTACAGAGAAGAATCGTGTCTAATCCACTGATGCTGCAAACCTCAGAGTGTCAGGGGTCACTAGTTCTCCCAGCTTGGGTTAGTCAGACTGCACACCCCCACACAGAAATCCAAGAAATAATCAAACAGATGCAATATTTATGTTTTGGGATTGAGGTATTAAGATTTGCAGCCCTGCCTGCAGACACTTGCAGAGTTTGTTGTGGGTGTCATCTCCCAGGAGGAGTTGTGGGATGGTTGGGTAGATTAGTGACAGAAGGACAGCAGCAAGAGTGAAAGACAAGTTTACAAGATGGTAGTGAGACCTGCTCTGATGTATGGTTTGGAGACGGTAGCACTGACAAAAAGCTGGCAGAGCTAAAGAAGTGAATATTTTCACTGAGGGGAAGAGGGACATATTGGAAAAAAGATGTGGAAGAGGAAGATGATAGAGAAGATCCGTGGATGCAGTTGTGTGTGCAGCTGTGGTGACCCCTAAAGAGAGCAGTCATCACGTGCTGAGCCATGCAAATCATTTCTGTAATTAAGTCTTTACAGCTTCCAAAAACTTCAGTAAAATTGGGGTGAGTGAGATTTAATTTAATCTGCAGAAAGCACTTCAATAGACTGTAATCATCTGCCTCCTCTACAGTGAGATAGAGGAGGCAGTGATACACCACTGCCAATGATACTAAACTCATTGTATGAATCTGCTGCTGTTTGTATTCTCCTGTGTCACCTCTTAAATATTCAGAGCATACAAATAGCTGTCTGCTCCTGACATGTCAGTCAACGTGCTTATGAATCATTCACCTCAAGGCATACATCTCTGTGTCAATATCACTTCTTTATTGAACTTCTCTCCAAGCACTGAGTGTTTTTTCTCTCTGACACCGCAGGGAGATAAGGCAGACTGTGAAATGCCTCTCATCAGACAGATGTGCTGCTGAAAAACAAGCCAACGCCACACTCCTTTTTCCACGCACGCACACACCTCTCTACGTACGCCATAAGCATGACGTGATGGGTGGCTCGCACCTGCTGGAGGCGCACAAAATTAGCAATTGAGATCATGGCTAGCACATTTCCCGAGTGTTTGCAGATGACTGGCAGAGAAAAGCCACAGTTTGAAAAAGATCTCTTTGGTGTGACGGTGATGCTGATGTTCAGTACTTTAAGCTCTGTGGGTAGTCCACGTAATGCAGCAGTAATCAGCATGAATAAAACACCCTGTCAGAATATTTTGCACATGTATCACACGATTCACACAATGGAAACATGGCAGGAGGAAGAGAAGGTAGTGACAAAGTAAGAGTCTCTGTGGAGCCCGAGCAAATCACACTGCTGAAGGAATGGCTGAATGAACATATGGACCAATGAGGTAAACGAAGTGACTGGCAGAGGTAATGAGTGAATTGATTAGTGCACAGAATAGATGCGCTGCTTACTAGAGCAGAATTATAATGTTTTGTCAGAGGTTGTTAGACAACGCTTCTGTTTTCCCCTCTGTGGTTAAAGTGCTCATGTGTGGGAGTGGTTTGACTCAGAGTTAACTGTCAGGTGGACTGATGATCATAGATTCTGATCAGTTTGAGATATTCAGTGAATAAGTATTCTGCATGCCCCTCTGCTTGGAAACACCCAGAAATAAATCACCAGAAGCTTTTTTGTGCAGCTTGCTGTGTTATTGATGGGCTCTTTTTCCAGAATTCACATGAAGTTTGATACATTGTATTCATATTTTCCTTAATGGACTGAGCGTCAGCTCCAAGTGTGGAGTCGACGAAAAATGAGACCACAGTTATACTGCACATGTTGCTAGGCTATGCCATAAAAAAGAAACCTTCGATGTTAGCAAATGCATGGGTGAGGTAGCATTAGATTCTTAAATAACACATAAAGTGTGAATGGCCAAGAATAGTGGCGTTAGATCAGTTACCAGGTATATAAAACCTGAGCTTGTGCCCAACACTGATGGTCAACTGCTTTTCGTGAAACGAGCAGAACAGGGTCATATGGACAAACTTCCACTTCTCCAAAAACTGTCCAATTAAGATTATTCAGATGACTGTGACTTGTGTGAATGCATGACTGCATTTTGTGCATGAGTGATTTTCATTTTTAATGGTGAAGTAACAATCAGGTAAACAGTAACATGAATTAATAGCTTTATTGACCCATAAAATGTCCTTCCTGTTGTTGTTGTTGTTGTTACAGAGTAGCATGAAGACATTAATTAAAGACAATCAAAACACGAGAAGACAAGGAAATACATTAAAAGTGCTTCTAATTACAAAATATGCTTGTATAATATTCCACTGGCTATATGAAACAGTTTAAATACCCCTCAGCTTAAAAGGCTTGGGGTGGGCGCTGCATGAGCAACTTTGTGAACACAATAATGTGAGAACAAATTGATACCATAGGTGCCTTTCCTAAAAATCATGGAACATTTTGAATATCGATCAAGTTATTGAAAATTTTGCAAACATAATAGCCCAAGAAGGCAAGAAGGAGGTCAACAGGATTTCTGAAATTTCAATTCAGTTTCAATTTTAATTTTATCTATACAGCGCCAAATCACAACAACAGTCACCTCAAGGCACTTTATATTGTAAGGTAGACCCTACAATAATACATACAGAGAAAAACCCAACATACATATGACCCCCTATGAGCAAGCACTTTGGCGACAGTGGGAAGGAAAAACTCCCTTTTAACAGGAAGAAACCTCCGGCAGAACCAGGCTCAGGGAGGGGTGGCCATTTGCCGAGATCAGTTGGGGTGAGAGAAGGAAGACAGGACAAAAGACATGCTGTGGAAGAGAACCAGAGTGTACATAGTGCCAGAGTGTATTTATTCAGGAAGAATATCGCATAGGCCTCTTATGCTGGTATCTTTGTTGCATCTACAGATGATCTCTGACAGTTTGAAATTGGTAAAATTCATAAAATTATTTTTTTCTTTATTTGCTGGTTTCTCTATGTTGCAGTATAATACGTACCGATGATGTCACCACTGTTTCAGTCCTCATGTGGATTTTCAGGCCAGGGCACAATTTGATAGGGGAAGCAATGAAAGATGTTCCATGCTAATTCTGGGGGGATTTCCAAGTCATCTTTGGATTCAGGAATTTAGGGGTAAAAATTTCTTCTGCAAGGAGGCTAAGGAATAAGCACTGTCAGCTGTTTTTCTTTCTACAGTTCTTGTATAAAATTACAAAATCCTGTCTTCAAGATGCACTGATCCCAAGATCAAAATATTTTTTGTCTTGACATCCTTTTTTTTTAGTGTTTGTGAAGCACACCAACACAGACATCTCCTTCTGTTTATACGCTGTAGGGTATTTTTTAATAGTAAAGATAGATCATACTGTTTTACTGTCACTCTGAGCTCTCTGGTGTTCCTTTGTCCTCTGTGGCAGCAGGAAAATCAATAAAATCAATGGATCCTTACATACAACATATTCTGGTTGCCTGCTGGGCCTTTATGAGAACTATTTTTCTGCTGCCAGTCAACCTGATGTCAACGATTTGCCCTACATTTCTTTTTCAGCTTCTCGGCTACTGACAGGGTTGCTCCAATTGACAGTGATGCCAAGCAGAGGTTGGAATCAGGATGGTCTCTCATGTGTAATAATGTAGAGTCCGAGACTGCAGGCTTACAAATTTTTTAAATTTTATTATCATTTCCCCAGAAGAAATTACACTGTTTTCTGTTCTGATTGGCCAGTCAATAGCCTTTTTAAAAGAGACCTTACATATAAATTGGTTGAAAAATTAAAGTTAAAGAGATATATTTTGATGCTGTGATAAGTGGTTAATTTAACCTTATTTCATGCATTTGTTAATTAATTTTTCCTTTAGATTAGAGGTAAAACACAAAGTCAAAATGGTACAGAGCTGAGGCATTTACCTCATTTTAAGGCCTGCTAAGGACCAGATTTTTTTTTTTTACTATTTCCTTACAACTAACAGAGGGTGTACTCTCTTTTTCACATGACTCTAATTGTCATATTTACTAATTATACGTGCTTCTCTGCTCACTCAACCTGATGTAAATCCATTATTTCTTCTGCTTGCCTGGCAGACTGTCATTAAGTTCAAAGCAATTCATGCTCTTCAGGCAGCATTAGACCATGCTTGAAAAAAAACTACCACAATTTCAAGAACACAAACTTCATTTTTACCCCCACTTGTCAGACGTTCATCACTGGGACTGTTTCTCATTCTGGAAGAGGCAGAACTGCTACCAGTGTTGTTAGAAAATGAAATTTCCCAGTTCCTGCTCCCCTATGGCTTGCCACTTTTTACTGTGAGTTAGAGTAAGTGATGGCCCTGTGGGAAAGCCATTAGCCGCTGATGGTCTCTCTTGTTCTTTCTCTCTTGCTGCTTTTCCCAGTTTCTGGAGAGATCTAGTAAAAGCACACACATTTTTCATGCACACACACACACACACACAAACCGCTGCAGCAGTTCTCGAGACTGTTAGAGGCTGTCAGGGTTGTTTTGTTTTGATCAGGTCCCATAAGGCCAGCAGAGTCTGTAAATCTCTGCAGTCCTGGCAGGAAAGCAATTAGTGGGTGGTCATACTGGGCCGGTTTGCTTAATGCTCTTTGGAAGGGCAAAAGATCAAAAAGGGCATCTGTGTTTAAAATTCTGAGAAAGCACAGATGTTAATATGTAACCGATTTCATCTTTGTTTCACATGCTTTGTGTCTTCTAGATAAGAAGATGGAGAGTTTAACTGGTAAAATAAATGCAATGTTGTCATGGATGAACCAATTTTCCTTTCCTGAAGCGCAAACACATCTTCTATAATTAAGTTTGCATTAAATCACTGGGCTGCTAATGTGATGTGTGTCTCCTTATCTTTTGTACATTCACTTACTATTCAAACACCTTAGCGTGTGTGTGCGTGTCCATGCACCAGAGCACACAATCATCATCTTGTTATCTTTCCTTTCCACACATTTGTTCTAATTTCCATTGGCAGAATTAATTAACATGGTGATGAACAGCACGCCGACCCAACCCACACTTATAAATGCTGCCCAATTACACACAGCACCATTATCTTGTCGGGGAGATTTCACTCGGAATAGCACATCTACCAAGAATAGCATAAGCCGAGCAGAGCATGTCATTACATTGAAACTGTATTGAGCTTTGGAAAATGCTGATACAGCTAAAATTACCACTATTCACTCATGACTTCCGTGAGGCGGTGTGTCGCGCACACACAGACTCACAGTGATGTTCTGACATGAAATCTGGCTTGTGCACGTGCAAGACAGGGATGCAAACACCATCAAATGCTGCAGTTTGGAGATCAGTACTCTGTCTTGGGGTGGGCAGCCCCAAGTGTGCATCTCCAGCGTGGATGGTTTAAAAAAACGAATCAAGGTTTGGGTAGGATCTTCCTTTGAGAATTCACACAAGAAAAAAAAAAGAAGCTGCTTTGTTCTCTAAACCTTTGAACATGCTGACTCATTGTGTCGTAGGACTTGTATGAGAACAGTTGGTCCAGTTGGTTGAATTTAGTGGAAGTGAAAAACATTTCCTTGTTTTGGTTTTTTTTTAGTTCCATTCGTATTTTTATTTGAGTGATTACAAATCTTATAATTAACATTCCAACATCCATTAAGACTAAATGTCAAAATGAACAAAAGTACCTTTTCAAGCTCTCTTTTAAAAAGAAAAAAAATCAGCATGTGATAATTTTACAAGTTGTCATACAACGGATACTTTGTGCTCTCAAATGGTCACAAAGTGGCCTCAATTACACGGAATCAGTTTCATATCATCAGCTGAACGCTGCAAATGTCGCATTTGTTGTAGAAAAACATGCAAAGCTAACAATGAGTGAGGAAACCCATTCTCTCCTAAGCCTATGAGGAATTGAAATGTGTTTTTTTCCCCTTTTTTGGCAATAGTTCCTATTAGCCTCTTTATCCAAATAGATTACAGCCCAATAATAAGTGATGTTTTTTGAGGTCCTGGGTGATGGTGGTCCCCAGGAAGCGGAATGAGTCTACAGTGGTGATGGGGGTGCCAGACAGGATGATGGGGGGGAGTGGGGCTGTGTGCCTCCTAAAGTTTACAATAATCTCCACTGTCTCCGCAACTGCTTGCCAATGGCAACGTCGACTGAGAGCGTTTGTTGTAAAGAGCTCAATTTTATGGCAGCAGCTATCCACGGTATCGCATAACCACATGATAAAAACATTAATATAATTCTAATTTTTATTATACAGTGAAATTACGATATCGTTATTTTACAGATTCTCCATGCGTCACAGTGCACCAAAACTTTGAAGCCGTATGTCTTAATCCAGATGTTCTATGGGCAGCCCTTGTTAGCCTCCATGACCCGTATCGTGCTGGTCTACCAAGTCGTAACAAGGTCACTAATAGGCAAGTTAATTAATACCGTTGCTACACTATAAAAAAATTAAGTAAACTGGGCTGCGTACTTCTTAACTTTTGTGTTTTACCAGTTAAGACAAAAAGCATAAATGAGTAGTCTATAGTTCATTCTTTTTTTTAAGATCTTACAGGTATGCTTCATATCGACAGTTTACCTGCTGGATGCATGGCTGGCTAGAGTACGTAGAGCCATCCCATCATGCGCAGTAAACAAAATAAGGACAGCCTATCCAGAACCAAGTGGCATATATACAGGACTTCAAGATGCA
>VOQK01013481.1:4215-23533 GCA_015052645.1 Benitochromis conjunctus
GTGCCTGTGTGTGTGAGTGAGTGTGTGTGTGTGTGTGCCTGTGTGTGTGCCTGTGTGAGTGTGTGTGCCTGTGTGTGTGCGTGTGTGTGTGTGCCTGTGTGTGTGCCTGTGTGTGTGTGTGTGTGTGGGTGTGTGTGTGTGTGTGTGTGTGTGTGTGTGTGTGTGGTGTGCCGTATCACCCTCCATCATCATGAGTTGAGGGGTTGTGGTTCCTAGAGAAGCACTTTACTTAAATTAGACCCTCAACGACTCGACGTGCAGGTGTCATTGTGTGTATATGTGCATGTGCGTGCGCTCGTGTCTGCAAAGCATACTGAATGAATGCACGCATGTGTGTGTGTGTGTGTGGGCGTCAGAAAGTCAGTGTGTGTTTGTGTGTGAGAGAGGAGACTGTACGCCGAGAGAAGAGCGGGATCAGCAGACAGCGAACACGAGGGACAGAGAGGGATAGAGGCAACAAGGGAGCAAGTGGAGGAAGAGGAGAGGAAGGGGTGAGCGAGAAGGGTGGGAGTCTGTGAGGGAGAAAGTGAGCGACACAGAGAGCGAGAGAAAGAGAGAGAGAGAGAGAGAGAGAAAGCAGGTGAGAATAACCCAGTCTGACCTTATTTCAGCACGGCTTTTCCATTCTTTATATTCCCTCATTGCTGTAATATTTACACAGGAATAAAAGATTATTAGAGCGATCCACAGAGAAGAAATGAAGAGGAAGAGGGGGAGGGGGGAATATAAACATAAGGAAAGATGAAGACACTCATGAAGGTAGAAAAAACAGAAGGGAAGAAACCTCAGATTAGAGAGTCTATTGATTATTATTGTCATCAATTAGGTTGCCAGATTTTCCTGATTTGTCTCGTACTGTGGGAAAAAAAATTTTTTTATTTTTTTTTAAATCTTCCAACATTTTTCTTTCTCCAACCAGCAGCCAAAACCTTCAACCTTCGAATTTAATTGGTTATGCAAAAACAAGCAGAAAATCCTCACGTGCCAATATTTGGCATTTGCTTAAAAATGATTCAGATATTTAAAAACAAAAAATCCTTATCAAAACAGTCCAATCACTTCAGCTTTATTTCAAATGAACACGAGCGTATCACAGACAAATCTCTAAAAATAACAATAACCAATAAAGATCCCCAACTTCAGGAGAAACATGGTTGAAATGTTATGAGATTAAAATGTACACAGATTTAAAAGCGCACTTTTTAAATGCGTCTCTCCACAACAGCAAATAATAACTCACAGATGTGCAGATTAAATGAACAACATCTGCCCATCAATCATCAACATTTTAATGAAACACAGAGCTGAGAGAGTTCAAGTCCTAATTTGTTCATTGTAAAGCAAAAATGTCAAATTTAATAAGTTACGTTTCACTCTAAATTTGGACGTTTTTCTATCTTACCTGATCTTAAACGACATACCTTCAGCTTTAAGACTGCCGTGGATTTTTTGGGGGGATTTTTTGTGATCATTTACAATGAAACTGATCCTTAGATCTAAAACAATACTGTTATTTATTGTTTTGGGATAATGTAGACATGCCCACTGCTGTTCATTCAAATAATGCAGTTTTGTTCAGGTATAATTCGTAACAAAACTGTGACGATATGTGAACAATAAGAACCTTTTTTATGATTTGCTTGTTTGTTTATAGAGAAAAAACTGAATATGCAGAAGAGAGAGAGGGCACAGGTACGGCATCCAGGAAACAGTCATCCCACTGGGATTTTTAACCAGGAATCCAAGGCTCAGGGGGATGCATGCTCAGTTAGGATGTCCCCTGAGCGCTCGGCTATTGAATAACTCCAATTAATTATTTCTTTGCTGTCATATATGGAATTTTTTGTTGTTTTTTTTTTAAACAATACTTGTTTTTATTCCTAGACCAGACTGGATCTTTGGGAATGATAGAGCCTCACTGTGCACAGCGTTAAGGCGATGAATTGATGTTACTTTGTTTTGACAGAAATGCCTATAAGGCTTAAGTAAATGGAAACCAAATTAACAATGGTGTTTTTAAAATAAATAAATAAATAAAAAATGCTCATTTTGCTAAATCGTTTTTTAAGGTGCAAAAAAAAAAAAAATCCTCTTTCAAAGAAAACACTGAATAATTTTTCACATCAAAATAAAAAAAAGAAAAAGACAAATCCAGGCTATAAGCCATGTCGCGTCTTCAGCGCTTCACTATTTCCATCAATGCCCAAAACTGCACAGACTTAAAAGACTAATTTTCACACCAAACCCAACGTCACATTGCATGTTGAGAAATCCCCTATCAGAAAAAAAAGGTAAACATCCTGGCATATCAGCAAAACTGCAGCCTTCCGAGCAGCAAAATAAATCAGTATGCCACAACTGAAAAGAAAACACAGGGCTGCTTCTTTGTTGTCACGCTTTCTTTTATATATATATATATATATATATAGAAATATGTAGGATTATACTATTTAAGATATATGTCTTATTTCTAATTCTTCTCCCCCTGTGTACAGAAATGCAATGTATTGAGTATTTTGTAGTCTAGCTCTGGATACAACATTAATATCTGTTCCACTAACGTTTATTTGATTTGAAAAAAGACAGAGCCTGCACAAGTTAAGGAAAATGATCAAACCCAGCGAGACCAGCACTGGGAGCTTCTGAGAAAGCAACACATTCATACAGACACGTACACATGGAGAGCAAAAAAGCAAAAAAAAGAGGAGAAAAAAAGCCATACGTATGTGAGCATCCGCACACAAAGAAGTCCTTGTATTATGCATGCACGCATGCTTCCAAACATTACAAAAACACACATCAAAACGACCGGAAAAGACAGTAGGTGGTTATTAAAGAGACAAGAGAGAAAAACAGAGAGAAAGAGAAGAGACACTTTACTGGCAATCAAAGATGCAGAGGAGAGGAGACAGGAAGAGAAGGAGAGGGAAGTGGAGGTAGAGGGAGAGAGATGTGCAAAAAAGGGGGAAGAAAAGGGAAAAAAAAGGAGAGTTTGCTTTTAATCAGCCTGGATCCAAAATTTAGACAGGCACACACAGAGGCACGAGCAGTCCCTGTAGGATTAGGGCCTTGGCACTATGTGTGTGAGTGTGTGAGAGTGTGAGTGTGTGTGTGTGTGTGTGTGTGTGTGTACTGTGCACGTCCCACGAGACTGATTAGCCATGAATGACTGATGACGGATCTTTGCTTTTTTTTTCCCTCCTCCTTGCTCTCTCTCACTCTTGTTTTCTTTCTCACTACTCTCAGCTCGGGCAAGAGCATGGGAGAGGATACTCCCTCTCCCTCACTCTCACACACACACACACACACACACACACACACACACACACACACACACACACACACACACGCGCACACACACACAATGGGAGGGGCAATCCCACACGTTCTCCCTGCAGCACGGACTACACTACCCATGAGGCTACATTCTTAAAGGGCCATGCCTGTAACACACTCATGTTGCCTTCATATTAAATCATTTTTTAAATTATATATATTTTAAGAAAATATATTTCTTCACGTCAATATGCAGGCTGCAAGTAAGGGCGACGTGGGCTGCAAATGGCCCCCGGGCCGCGAGTTTGAGACCCCTGCTCTAAACTGTAAAACTTTGTTTTTAATTATTTTTACTGTAGAGGATGTGTAAAAGTGTGTAACTATTGCACTGTGCACTAGATGGAGGAGTTGTACAGGGTGATAACCACAGGCAGGAATGATTTCCTGTGTCGTTCAGTGGTGCATTTGGGTAATCTCAGTCCAGTGACATCTGCCTCTCTGACACCACCTTAAGGGTGTCCTGCTTCAGACTAAACTAAACTCAAAATCATCAATCCATCCATTTTCTTAACTACTTATTCAATTCGGGGTTACAGGATTAGACTTTGTAACCCAAAGTGAACTTGGAAGGGTAGACTCACATTTTCCAAAAATGTATGTTGATATACGTTATTAAATTGAAGGATCATGATTGGTCCTAACACCCATTGGTTTTACACTGATTGAAGAATGACAAACGGGCTATTTGCCTTTATGTTGTCAGAGGCCTGAGTGGTCTAATCTTAACTGTAGCTTGGAGCAATTTATTGTTTGTTTGTTTTGGTTATTTGTTTTTTCTGTCATGTTTAATGTTGCGTATGAATAAAGGGCCATGTATGGTCACTGCCTGTGTGAGCCTGGGCTCCATGTCTTGCCTGGCTACAGCCAATGGTGTGTTCCACTGCTGGCTGCAGCACAGCCAAATATTTGGCTGCCATTTCTCCTCTGCAGGCATGTGAGAGTATGATAACAGCACTGGTGTTTAACACACAGTGATATGCAGCAAGGGCCCCAACTTTGTTGTGTGGTGGAGAATCAACCACAGTTTTCAACATGTAGTCACAAACGCACAGGCACACAAATAGTTTTCACATAGAGAAAAACTTCTTCTTCTCACATTGTTTAGCTTTTAATGCTTAATAGCTGCAGGTGACTATAGATGTGTTGTGACATGCTGCATCAATACATCTGCATGATTAATGTGGCTTGCATGGAAAGATGACAGATTTAGCTGTATGCCCAGCAACAAGAGGATTGAAACAAATCTATGTAACAGATTAGGGATATAGAGAGTTTAAGGACAGCAAGAGATTGATGCCTGTTAGTCAAAACACTGTTGGTACAGGATGAATAGCTAACAGCTCAGTGAGGACCTGTGCAGATGTAGTTGTAGAGCAGGGAAAGGCTTAGCAATCAGCGCTCTGGTTTGAGATTAGCTGAAGCTGGTCAGGTTCAGTGTGATGAGCACTGCTGTTGCCCATCAGTGCCCATCATCCATAACGTTGCTCCAAGACTTCTTCAGTCTCATCTGACTTCATGTTTCCCCAACTTTACGAACACTACACTTGCATAATGACCAAAACTAACACCACTCACTGACAATGGGCTGTGAGGTCCGTTTCAGTTAATGTGCTAATATGCAAATTATCATGAGCGTTGATCAATGATCATGAGTACCATTCACAGAGAGTTTGTACAGTGGTTAAAGATGTACCCTTAGATGTACCCCTTCCTTCAGAGATGGTCTTTTCCCTTATCTGGGCCTCTTTGACTCCCCACTCAGCGTTCCTGTCTATCTAGGATGTGCACATCACATCTAAGGAAGCAAACTTCCTTCCAGTAGTAGTAACTACACATAACACTGTCACCGACCTCATTCAGTATTGTCAGGCTGTAAGGATATTTTTTTATATCCTCCCTGGTCAACTTGATGTGTTTGTCCACCGACTTAATGTGATCGGCGAATTGTGGTACGAGATTTGATTTTCAGCTGAACCTATTGTTTGGAGGTGCACCAGGATAGGCTAGCAGAGCCCACTTTTCAACTGCCTCTATATACATATTGTCCATAATGTGTGAAACAGGGGAACCCGTGACCCACTCGTGTTTCTGCCTGTAGTATTGGCCTACATTGGCTTGGTTGGTGCTAAGAGTGTCTGTGTTGCTGAGGTTGGAGTCATCCTGTAATATCTTACTGAAACAGTGGAGGTACTTTGTAACTGGAACACAAGTGAAGAGAGATGTAACATCATATCACACCATTGTTTCATCTGCCTCCATGATGACATATGTCACAACCTCAGCAAAATTAAGTGTTCTGAATGTGGTTATTTGGAGCTGCTTACCAACAGATTTAGTTAGTGGTGGTAGTTTCTGTCATTATGCAGATGTACTGTTTATAAGGTTAAATAAACCTGTGGTCAGTTGAGACTGAAGGAGTCACTTGGATGACTGAAATGTTTCTCCCACTAAAAACTCAACATCCAGATGAACACGATCAAGCAATTATGTTGTTACTGTTGCTAAGTAGCAGAGTAAAACGTTCAACAATTTTGAGGTGGGCATATGTGAACATAAACATGGAAGGTGATCAGTAACATGTCACAGTGGAAGACATTATTGATACCGATACATCCTGTAGGCGGTTTGTGTCTGATGCTATGTTTTACATGAAAGAGATCAAGTGGAAGAAACATGTTGACATGCATTGCACTGAACATCAGATACAGTAGTCATCTTAACCCATAAGCAAATAGTGTTGGGTTGTGAATAGGTATGTGTAATGATGGGGTCGGCTGCAGCCTTGCACCCTTATTTAGTCAGGGTTCTGTAGACGTGAAGCGGGGGTGCAGGAGAGGAAGACGTGGAAGCCAGAGATAGCACAGCTGTTACAGGAGGCTGGTTTGGCTGGTGGCACTCCCACTTAGACATGATTTGGGTAGCATAGGCATTGCTATAAGAGCTGAACCTTTGAGTTCTCAATCACTAGCTGGCCAAACACTACTGTAACCCCCCCTACCGCCAAGCTGTTTCCAGTACACATGCCAGGGAGGTGTTTCAAGCGCCGGTCAAATGTATTATTCTGTGCTGACTTGGGAACAACATGCTATGGTACAATCATTTTTTTAAACCCTCTTGTCAGAGTGTGTTGAAATTTCGTTATGAAGTAATACAGTGCTTCTGATGTTGTACTCTTCATCATGATAAACTAAGAATGCAGGCTATGTTTTGTGATGGGTCAAATCTCTGAAACCTGAATCTGTGATAATGAGAAAAGAGCCTTGCAAAACTAACTACAGCCAGTTATATATAGTGGCTCTCTGTGCTAGTGTAAAATGAGATGTAAATGTGGCAATTTTAACAGCCTGATTTATTCATGAAAAGGCCAAGAGATGAATGCTAATACTGCAAAACTGCTTTGCCCTTGGCCTGGGCGCATTGACAAACAAGTGACTCAGTGAAAGAATTAACAACTTCATTAAGTTACCTGACAGCACATCCAGTTCTGCATCCCTTTGTGTCTACTGGCTGTTGCAAGCCTTATCTATTGCTACAAAGGTACCAAAGTTGCATTTTCTGACTTTAAAGAACCTGTAAAGAATGGAGCTTAAATGGTTTTAAGGCCTGATCTGACGTTTAAGCCAAATCTATACAAGTTTCACCATTAAGAGGAAATCCAATGTATATTTGGTTTTGGGGTGTGAAATAATCAGTGTTTCTGAGGACATGTCTGCATCAACATCAAAATACAAAGTGGTGAGCAGCTGCAAGACACAGCAGTGCTGAGGGGGTACTGCTGTATTGATTGCTGATAGCAGGTATCAGTTTTCCATAGGACTTTAATCTGTGAAATGCTAAAGAGGCAATCAAAGCAATCTGCAGCCATGCTGTCAGTCTGATGATTTCTCACCTGCCATGACTTCAGAGTGCTTGATCAATGAGTGGGAGAGCTGGACTTCCTGTTTCACATAGACAAAGGTGGCAGATCTGCAGGAAATGTCACATTCAGGCCAAAAATAACAACTCTATTTCCTGTTCTCTGAAGTGTTTAATATAAGATGTATTTATGATAACATACATTTTCCTTATATAGATTATTTGATCATCACAGTACTTATTCGAGCTATACATTCAGCTTCTTTACTAAAGCCACAGGACAAAGACGGTAAATGTATTCTGACTATTTTCTATGCATGGAAACCAATATTTTTCTCAGTGTTAACGAATATAAACTCACTATACTCAACATTGATATCAGACCTCACTGTTAATCCTCATGGTGGCAAAAATGTCTCGTTGACTGTTTAAACAGTCAACCAGCAGTCAGCAAGAACTGAAATAAAGTTTGGGATCCTCCTGGCTTACATCAGGAAATAAACCTTTTAACACTGTCTCTGCCAATAATGAAATATGGCAGCAATCCGTGTTTTCACATCTTGCATTAATGTACATATTCTGGGCGGTCTCGAGTGATTCATCGGCCACTGTTAAGTTCAGAACCATACTCAGGTGGGAAAAGTGTTGATGTACTACATGTGACAACAAAAGACCAATGAATAAAGCAATGCTAACGCTAGTATCAGCCTTTTTCTGCTCATCTTGTAGTAGTGCTTCATTACCTTCTGATCAAACTTGATCTACATTGTGCTGTAGAAGGCTTCTTAGATTGAATGGTTTTCATTTTGACGAGGCCTGGGGCTTTTCTGGGCACTCATTTATTTAATTGGCTGTGCTCAGTATATTCATTATCAAGATTTTATTTGCCTGCCTTTTCTTTGTCACACATTGTGCTTCATCACCATATTTTCAACCAATAAAGAGCCAAGACACTCCAGGAAATGTAGGTCTTCCTGTGCATAATGCCTCACTGTGATGTCAAGATATATAGATATACATAATTTCCTCTGGGATTAATAAAGTATTCTGATATAAAGGGTGTTCTTACTTAGCATTAAATATGAAAAGACATTGTTTGTGATGGCTTGTTACAGAGAGAGCAACAACTCAACCATATTTAACCTTTTGAACAGCATATTTATCATTTTGAGGTCATAACAAGCTTCAGATTCATTGGGATTATTTTCCATCAAATTTGCTTTTAAGTAGAAATATATCCACTTAAATTTTTTAGCATAGTTTCATTACTTGTTTGTAAACACTATGTCCTGTTATGTCATATGCTAGAGGGTCAAATGGCATTTAGCATAACACAAACAAATTTGAGTGTCTATCTCTGCAACTTCCACCTCGGTTTGCAGCTCAGTGAGATGGCACATAGATGTTAAAAGCACTGAAAACACCCTATAATTGTTCTGTTGTGTCAAGGGAAGCTTGGCTGCCATTAACCTCCCAATACCACAATTCACTTCACACATTTAGCAATTACCTTCCCAATAATGCTCGAGTTTGAGTGTTCTGGAGTTGCTGTAATTAAATTGGGCTTTTCACATGTAATCTAAAATGCTAAAGGATCAAATTGGCTGATCTTAATCACAAGTGAATAACTTTTAAGGAGGGTCACGTGTACTGGATGTCTGTTTCACCTCTGGTGCTCAATTGTCCTGATGGGATGGGCCACATTAACTGAAGAAGAGGTCAAGAGTGGGATGCTTTTTGTTTTGTATAATTTGCTGGGAAAAATGCCAGGCCTTCAATGACAGTTATTATTTAGCCTCTATTCAAAGTGAAGTCGATGATTTCGAGGAGAAAACTATTACCCAATCATATTTTAAAGAGTCTTCACCGATATCTACAGCAAGCAGTTGTATCATAAATGTTCATTCTAACTATAGATGAGAGACCCACACAGAGACATAGTGATCATTGTGTATACAGTGTTCTCAATGACATTTGGTACAAAGACACAATTGTTGTAGTTTTTCTTCTGTACAAACAATCAATATGTGACTAAACTGAAGCTTTAATTTACGGGATTTTACAAAAAAATTGCATGAGCTCTTTAAGAATTGAAGCCAGTTTATACCCTGTCCCCCATCTTTAGAGGTTAAACATTAATGGGACAGTTGACTGTAGTTTTATGGCCAGATCATTCCTGATGCAGACACGATATCTGAAGTTCAAAGTGATTAATTTGTCTTTATAGTTTTTCACTGTAAAATGTAATGTAGGGTCATTAGGAAAAGACAGACATCTATTAGAGGGACACCAACAATTTTAGAATAGGCAAAATAGGTCAAAGAGGCCTGGATTCAAAGATGTGTGGACAATCACATCAAAGTCATGGGTTGACTCTCCATCCAGGTTTTTTTTGTTTTTTTTGTTTATTTTGCCTGTCCCGTTTGGATCTTTAGCTATCAGAATTATTGTCTGAAGGCCAAGAAAGATGCCCAACATATTCTCCATCCAGTTAACTGGAACTGTGGAATCTATACTCTTCAATCCAGCCTTGCTTTGGACTGGTTTCTCTGAGATTCTGAGGAACTGGGCAAGTATAAAGGGCAGAGACCTTCTCTGAATCCATCTCAACTGTATTGTGGGGCACCACATGCCTCAGGTACCACACTGAGATCTGGAAAAATACACACTTGCAGGTGATAGTTTTAATCCATACTCTCTCAAACAAGTGAGAACCTCCAGCAACCTTGCTTCATGTTCCTCCAGGGTTTTGGAGAACACAATCAAGTCATTGAGAAAACTAGTACCTCTTTCAAGTGCATATCCACCATGTATTTCTCCATTAGTCTTTGAAATTTGCTTAGTGCATTTGTCAGACCGTGAGGCATGCAGTTAAATTCACAGAGGCCCAGGGGGCAAATGAAGGCAGTCTTGTGTTTATCCTCTTCCTCAATCTGATAATAGACTTTAGGTCAAGCACAGAAAACCACTGGGACAGTGCTGCTCAGCAACAACTGATCTCTCATTCTGAAGACCACTGCCAGTTGCAACACCCCTCTAAAACCGTAGTGGGCCCTCCTGGGACAACATGAGATGTTCTGCCCTGCAGTTTCACAATACTATAGTGACTGATGCTAGAGTGATTGGTATGGGGATTGGCTTTGGATTGTCTTGACTTCTTTCAGGGTAAATATCATACAACACATCAAGGATATTTGTACCTATCACTAAGAGGCACTCTGAAGTAGCCTGAACATCAAGAGCTACGAAAGCTAATGTGGGCACCTCAACAGATAGACCCAGAAGCTATTTTGGAAAAGTGAAAGTTGTCCCATGCATGCTGTTTTTACTTCAACTGCTTCTTCTTTTGAAATACTAGGGCAGTATTTGCACAAAAAGAGACAACATACTCATGTTCTTCACTCTTAAAGCAATACCAAGGCCTAGGGCTACCTGTTGGCGTTGCTTTTGTCAGTTTCTGCACGTCTAGATTTGTGCTGTCCATCTTCAGTTTAGAGGTTTTCTTTTTAACAGTTTCCTTTTAATACCTCTTCATAGGCTTCATATTCCACTGAGCTTAGCCAACCCCTTTGATTCTCCAAGGTATTACCTAGTAATGTCCTCTCCCACCTTGCCAGTGTCCTAACACATTAAAAACGTTTGGTTCACACTCTGACGTATTCTTGTCTTGCACAAGAGGCTGTAGAGCTTTTAAAGCTGAGCTACTTGAATACACCATACCTTTCCAAGAAATAGAACACATTCTTCTCATATTTTGTTATCCCCTGAGGAGCGGTATGAGTGCGTTGGAATTTTTCCACCTGAATGCTGTGCAAAGTGCATATTAAATACAATTTATTTATCTGATGTTCAAACTTTTCTAGGCTCCTGACTGGCCCACTAATTGTAACCCCAGTTATGGTTAAATAATAACAGTAAAAAAAAGTTTTCACAAGGCCAATGCAAAGGATCTAGGAATGGCAAGAGCCCAAGGTATAAACATCAATAATAAAGAACAACACCAGAGTACCGCTCCTGAGTAGAGAGCATGCTCTGCTACTGCCTGGGTGCCTGGTAAGCAGAGGTCACAACTGAGAACATGAAGGCTGCGCTCAGGGTAATCAACACTGCCCAGAAAAATATTGGCTGCCCTCTGGTACCCCTGAAGGCCATCGCCTCCTGCCTCAGGAAAACCAGGGCCACCACAGGTGACCCCTTGTATCCCGCCCACCACCTCTTTGACCCGCTGCCCTCCAGCCAGGGCCTCAGATCCATCAAGGCCCACACCTCCAGACTCAAACAGCTTGAGTCCTGTTTGTTAGATAGTCCTTGGCTGGACCTAGAACAAGTATTCTGTGAAAGAGTAAGAATCTCTAATCTGTCTTAGAATGGGCCCAGTATTAAGCATCAATCCTGCTTTAAAAGCCTCAACATACACACTTCTCTCAAAATAACTAAGTCTTTGCTTATCCCATGTAAACTTACAAGTGCGAGCTCAAAGAAAAATATATCAAAATCAATTTTGCACACATTCCATAACTTTGTCAAATCAACATTTAATATGCATAAAATTGACTTGGACAGTTTCAAAGTAGAACAGTCGCAGTCTAGCAATTTTATACACAAACTAATGCTGCTGCCATGAGTCTATGGCTCGTTTTTACTGTAGCTGTTAGCGTAGCAGCTGTTGGACTTTTCATTCCGCTTCTTCTGATACTTGTTTTCTAACAAAGTTCGATGTTTGACTTTTCTTACTTAACACTGAGCACGGTGAAATTCCAAGCATTAACCAAGTTGCTTCCAACCCCAACAAATATGCTTTGGTAACACAGCAATTTTGCTGAACACATGGTACAAATATAATGCAATGGCAACTCTGGCAAGTCACATAATCCAGGTCAGCAGCAAGGGTCGCTAGGAGCTCACTGCCTATTGGACAAGTTACGTGATGCCAGATGACCTAATTCGTCCAAATGTCTGAATTATTCATATCGCAAAACTTAAAAAAATACTTTCTTCTTTTTTTCCTAGCCAGGGCTACAGTTAACACCCAGTAATTCTTACTGCCTTTTTAACGTGTGACACATGAACGAGGCGCCTCGGTCAGTCAGAGATGCCGACATGGGAGGAGACCTGAAACGGTGTTTGTGCCACATTATTTCAAGAGATGTTGTACAATACTGCCTAATGTTGCTTAATCTACCGGCACTCAAATAAACAATATCCCGTCCAATCTGGTGAAAGCGTCTGAGGCGGTGCATGCCAGTGTGGTCATATGGCACCTCCACTGATGGTAAATGCTGATTCACTAACTGGCATTCCAGGCATGATTGACACCACAGACACACGCCATCACAGATGTCTAGCCAATAACAATTGAGCCATAATTCAGTCCATTGTTTTATCATATTCCATGTGAGCAGTCATCAGGTTGTAATGAGCTCCCTAGAAAGTTAATTCCCAATGGCTTTTTGATGTGGCCTTAAAGATATCCAGAAATGACCGTGGGTCATCCGTCTCACCCATCTTATGAAGTGTGATGGACTGAATTATGGGGAGTGGCGGCTGCTATGCCATGGCCCCAGACTGGGCCACAAAGTTTTCAGGCACCTGAGTGTGTTATTTGGCCTGAGCCTGCAGTGCCTCCAGCTGGCTGCAATGAACCACTCTTGGTGGTGATTCTGCTCTTGGTGTATGGCAGCCAGTCGCACCAACATCGGCACCAAGGCTGGCACTGGCTGTTCAGGCTGCAGGTCCAACATATTCTGTATGTGAGGTAAAGTTAGGCACCAGTGTAGCACCAAGGTGCCACCAGGAACTCCCAGCACATAGTCGTACACAGTTTATGTGCTTCAGCTTGAGTGGCTGTTTATTTACTCTGTGCCCAGCTTATAGCAGTTGTTCTTTTAGACGTTGACCCAATGTTGCTCAGTTCATTCTGGATCCAGCTTACTCTACACACAGACACCGTTTCCAGCACACTACTGGTTTTTGTTTTTATTTTAGAGGAAACCTGATTAGCTGATGGCTGATAGCTGCACCAACCACTTCTTCTGATTCTGAAATATATTTTTGGAACTACTTTTTTCTCAGCTTTCTTCAATAACAAACCACCGTCTGTGCCTGCGTGGCAGGCGATAGCCTCTGAGTACAAATGCTCAAAATAACATAATTACCAATTAAGAGCTGGGTTGAACTACAATTGAGTTAGGTTAAGGTTAGAAGAGGAAAAAATAAACACAAGTTACAGTTTTTTTTTTTTTTTTTTTTTTTAAAAGAACTTCATTGTAGCACTTAGCTTGACTGCCACGAGTAGTTCATTGGTTTATCTTCTTTACATGATGGAAGATTGAGGAAACTCTGTAGAAGGTAACTAAGTAAAATGTGGCTTCTCCTCTGGAATTACAGTTCAGGGCAATGTTCCTCCATGTGGCTGGCAGTCTCTGAAAGCAAGCAATAATTCATCATTAGGATATCAGCGTCCAGTTACAGATAAGAACTGATAGAGCTTGCAGGTTCAGGACTTCCTCAGAACTCGAGGAGGAAAGTCTTATCCCAGATTATTCCCACAGTAAATGGAAAAAAAAAGCCTGTAAATGTGTTTAATAACAATCAGTAGTCATACATGCAGGGTATGTAAATTGCGTGAGTCTGATTAGATCTTCCACCTTAACATTAACCTAAACCTGTTCACATCAGCACCTTACATATGGGAAGATCCATATTTCTGTTGGCATTCTCCTTCTTGTGCCATCATGGGTAATGGTTTAATGGGGTTTGTTTTGTTTCTTGTTTTTTGCTGGATTTTGTTTTATTTTAGAATTTAAACTTTAACAGTTTTTTTTTCAGCTGTGACTAAATTTCAAATCAGACAAAACTGGACAAAGAACAACCCCATTAAAAATCCTGTGGTGAGATGCTAGAAATCATTTGCCTGTTATTAACCCGGGGTCTGTAATTATGCAGATTGCCATAGATTTCTTTCTGGGTGCCTAGAAGTGAGATCCAGGGGTTGTTCTCAGCACGACAGGCGGATGAGGGAATGGTTGTGCATTACTGAACTTGCCACATTCATCATGTTGACTGATGGCACAGGGAGTCAGTCCCCAGGTCCCGGTGGTTAATGTAGTGGGTAATTAACTGTCATTTGCCTAGTAATAGGCTGATGATCAATGGTTTGTTAGGAAACAAATTCTAATCCAGCAGCAGATGAATGCCTGCTGAGGCTGGAGCAACTGATGTGATAAGAGGGATAGACGAGATTGGGGTTTGGGAAAGGAAGAGGAGAGCAAGACTGCTATCAGAATTTCAGCTGGCTGCTTGAAGCTCTGGTGCTATCAGCACATGCTGTCCAAACTGGATTAATCCAATTGTTCTCCTTCTGCTGGAAAAACCAGACGAATGATAGACGGGTTAACTGACGTCTGTTTTTTAAATTGATTTAACTGTTCCTGCAGATGAGTTAGATTTAGTCTTATCACATATTTTTTTTTATCTCTACTGTGTGGTGCTAATACAATATAAAATAAGAAAACATTCAACAGCAACCTGATGATAGTCTGCCTCATGCAGCTGAAATTTTTGGAGGCCATTTTTAATGAACATTTAGTGTCTTAATGTTATATGGTTTCTACTATTATTATTGTTTTTCATTATGGCTGTAACTCCAAAGATACTCAATGTTTTCACATTCAACGTTCTGCAGTACTGGCACCTGACAGCCATCTTGGAATCACACCTGTATTTCTTCTGCTGACTACATAATGCTGGTCAGCACTGGGAAAACTGTGATAGGAATACACATGGCAATCAACAGAATGCAGCGATACATGAATGAAAACCTATATTGCACAACAAAAATGGAAAAAAGCCATTTCTAGAGTCGCTGTTTCACTCGTGGAAGCTGAATAAATGAGCAAAAACCTGTTTTATCGTGATCTTTTTAACTTGTCAGTGTACATTTTAGCTGGAAACGCTTTTAATTTTTAATTGTTTAATAAAACATGTCATTTCAAATAATCCACCTGTATGTAACAGCTACACCAGCAGACTCACTGTATTTTAAAACTGACTCGAGGAACTAAAAAACCCCCAAAAACATAAGTTTTGGGACCACTATATTAAAACCTTTTAACCTCCTTTAAAGATGCATTATTATTTTTGGATATGAAGCATATGGGATTCTAGATATGTCCAACACAACATGTATGACAAATACAAACACGTCACCAGTTTTCTAAGTAAATATTTTTCTAAAGGTGCTATTCACATTACATTCTCACCAGATGTCAGTAATAACCCATCCTATCCACACATGCACAGAAATCAAACCACAGATGTCCATAATTAAGTAATATGTAATCATGAGAAATGACACAGGGAAAAAGTCTTGAACACATGAAGAAGGGAGGTGGAAAAAGGCATGGAAAGTCACGACACCATGTGAAATCAGTAATTAGAAAGCAATCCTGCCACTTAGTGCAAATTAATATCAGCTGGTTCATTTACAACTGATGCCTATGAAATGTGTCTCATTACCAAGGAGTCATAGAAGAAACACCTCACTATGGGTGAAACCAATGAGCCTCTCATAAAACTTTCATAAACTTATTGTTGCAAAATACACTCTGGCATTGTTTACAGAAGGATTTTTAATCTACTGATGTTCCAGTGAGCACAAGATTTCAGACAGACGAGTCAGAAAAATGATCAGTTGTCCATGAGCCAAGGAGCACTTAGAAAGACCTGGGATTAGCACGTATGATTGTATCAAAGAAAACAATAAATTATGTATTTAACCGCCATGATCTGCATGTACCCTCACCATGCAAGACTCCAGTGCTGAAGAAGAACTTCATAGAAGGGCCCCCACAACCTTCAGGACTTTAAGACTGGGCCAAAATCACACTTGAGCAATGCTTGCGACTAGTTTCACCAAACAGGATGCGTCATGAAGCTTTTATCACCGACGAAGGCTTCTGTCTTAAATACATTTCAGTGTCAATCTCATTAATATACATAATTTATGGACATCTATGGTTTGATTTCTTTGCATTGGTTGTTATTGACACCTGGTGAGAATTTTATGTCAATACTTATTTTACCCGCTGTATTTGTTACCAGTGACAATCTAGTACCATCAGCACAGATTCACAGGCCCTGGGCCTTGTACAGCTGGTCGAGCAGTGAAAGACGGATGGCAGGTAAAATTTCATCCATCTTCCTCTTACTGGGTAAGCCCAGGTTTACTGTGTACTACTTGTTTGAACAGACTTTGTCACACAACAGTACAGCAAAGACGAACAAAGATGAGCAACACCCCTGCTTAGACTCAGCTTTTTAAGAGACTCCAGGAATAGGTTTAAACTGGAGGAGGCCATCTGTTCCCATTAGTTTAGGTTTTTAGAAGGCATTTAATCTCTAAAGGCATGGTTGAAGTCATACAGAAGGGTAGGCAATAAATTATGCAGACAAAAAAACCAGGTGAAGAGCAGGTAGAAGTTTGCATATCATTTTTGAAACCCTTAAGTTTCTTTCATTTCTTTTTTCTATCATTGAGTAGAAAATCAATTCATTTTTTCAAAATTAACAAGTAACTATTTTCATTCAGATAAATACTGTATCACGGTAACTCTAATTATAAAACACTGATTAAAGTACAACCCCTGGCAAACATTACAGAGTCATTACACTTGGAAGATCTTCTTTTATTTGTTATATTTTTTAGCATCTAAACAAATAATTGATAAGACAAAAATATTTTTCTTTCACAGCTGAATATTCGGGCTTTAAGAAACATAAGTAAAAATAAATTAAATGAAACTATTTTAATAATTACTGTTGTTGTGGGTTGTTTGTTTTTGGGGGGGGTGGGGGTCTCCTCTAAACTCAATAATTTCATTTATTTTTTCCTGTTCTAGGAAAAAAATAGTAAAATTTATTGAATGTAAACTTAATAATTGCATTTATTTCATTTCATTTGTTGTGATGTATGAACCACTTCCAGCATTTGCACAGCAAATACCTGCACAAATGTAAATGTGCAAAATAATTTTAAGGTAAGAATGTCTACAAACTTTACTGAGTTGTTGCACCCGGCTGATTGAAAAGCACAATCGGTGGAAGTGATTCTACAAATCCAACACAAAGTTGCTTATTACAATCATCTGTCTTAAAACACACAGATACACACTGATACGCCCAACAAAACAAATGAAAAATAGTCTTTGGTACACAACTGTAAGAGGTGAACTAAAACAAATGGGATTTACACAAATGCCAAACTCAAATCATTACCTAATACATTTAGTCTCATTACCACAAACCTGTGTATCTGATGACATTACAATGAAACACAATGATTCTGGAAGTAAACAAGCTAATTCATTGTTTATGTGGTTGCACGCCAGCTAAAGCACCAGGACAGATTCCCAAACACTGCAGCTTTTTATGTGAATCCATAATTTTTTTTATTGAAATTTGATTGATTATAATTAAATTTTTGCCTTTAAGACATTCTCACTTGTTCAAAACACAGATCCTGGACAAGAGTCTATCATATTTGGGTGTGTATGCATAGCAGTCTATATTTGTTCTTCCAGTTAATGTTTGTGCAAAGATCATGAGGGATGATGCTTGTTGTTTTTAATCCGTACTTACGATCTTGCAGAGTGTGCAATCCTTTCTGCATATGTAAGATAAAATGATACTTTTGTTAAGGTTTTGTGCGCTTGCGTTACTTTTGAATTTTGCCTCAACATTAATCAATCTCAGAGTAAAGTCGTGGGCTTATTTACCGATTTAACTATCCACCATATCAAACACAAATATAACCACCAGAGGACATTCACCTAAAGTTTTCTAAAGCAAAGTACTGTGTCATTTCTTTTCCACTGCATAGGCTGCCATATTTATTTGTTTATTTATTTTAGATTAGTTACAAATTACAAATCAGCAAAAGCTTTCATGAAATCCAGTTTTCTGCAAGGCAAAAAAACCAAATCAGAAGAGGTGCCACCAAATTTTCATTTCTCAGATGGAAAGTCAGAATTCCTTTAATTAAGGCAACACTAATCCATCAAAATAGGTCCTATTTGTTTTTCACCCAATTACTGTGTAACAAGAGATATGCTTCACTGTCTGAAAGTACGTTGACAATGGCCCTTAGTTCTGTAGATATTCATATGAGCACAATCTATCTGCTGCTTTGCCTCTGGGAAACATACTTTCTGAAGGTTAATAAACAACCCTGCATATCCCACGCTCTGAATTCATTCATCAGATCGTGATCTCTTACAGACTGAGTGGCATGCTGTTTTATCATTTTAACAATGGAGGCTAAAAGTGCCTCAAGAACTCTGCCTAATAGGTTATTTTGTAATATGATTTTGTTATCAGATATGTTTTTGCTCCTGCTAGCCTGGTCTTGGTCACTGTGTAGTAACAATTCCTAACAAATACTCACATTAATGCCCCTGGAGCAGGCAACAAAATAATAAGGTCCTCCCAGGGCAACAGAGCTAGCCATGTCCCATCTATTTCAATGGCACAAGCTGTGGCCCTGCTATTTTTCACTGCGCTACGGCGTATTTTTGTGGCTGAATCAGGGGCCATGTATGTCTCAGTGGAAACATTTTCTCTGACACCTGTCACTCTCCTTCTCGTTCACCAAAAGTGACACAAGTAGTTCAGTCTCCATAATTCTCATTAGTGAATTTCCTATAATAATAAAATACGTGAGTGAGATACAGATGGAGTCAAACTTGTTCAACAGTTGAAAAGTAAATCCTGAGCTCAAAGCAGAAATTTAACTGATTCATGAAAAAACTGTCTGTCTCTGAGCACGCTTACCAAAGAACTGACCGCTGAGCGGGTCTTTTGGCTGATCTTAAACACTGTTTCACTTTGAAGCTTTTATTATTTCATTATATAGGGAAATGAGCGAGCTTTCCCATTAAGTGCAATCAATGCTCATTGGGCCAAAATGCTGCACCTATAAACCTGGTTTAACATCTAAGAGACGACTAAAAGCTAATTTAAAGTATAACAATGTGGACATAAAACAAATCAAATCAAATCACTTTTATTGTCACATCACATGTAGAGGTACACTGGTACAGTACATGCGAGTGAAATTCTTGTGTGCGAG